>JBANCZ010004056.1:5000-11060 GCA_037040025.1 Sphaerogastrella javana | reverse complement strand
TCAAACCTCCAAGGAACCTTAAAAATACTTCGAATTACCGAGAGCATAAAAATTTATGGGAAAAGTTCGAAATATCGAGAGATTTTGTAGGGAACTCGTGTTAGCTTCGAATTAGTGAGAGGTTTGAATCATCGAGAGTCGACTATATATATATATATATATCGAAAATAAATATATATATTATATAAATGGAGAAAATAGCAATCCATATAATATTGCAAAATATTACGAACAAAATTTCAAAGATTAACAAAATTTAAAGCGAAAATTTCCAAATTTGTTGTGGCACAATAAGCAATCAGAATTCGATCTATTCCATTTAAGTTTCCTCAATATTGAGCTTGAGTCCTGGCCCCAATTTTAGTGTGAACAAATTAGAATACTTTCTAAAATCCTTCATCTATAAAGATGCCCATAAATCATTATACCTTCTCTGTAGCTAACGCGCCTGCAAACTCTATATATAAAGCAATATCATATAGATTTCCTTTCAATTTCCTTTCGATTTTTCTCTCTTTTTTCTCTTTATATTCTGGCTATATTCCCTTTATTTCTTCTCTATTTCCTCTATCTGGACTTCTTCTTTGGACTCTATTTTTCCTAAATTTTCTCTAAATTTATTTTCTATTTCCCATTTCTCTCTCTCTCTCTCTCTATCTCTCTATCTTTGAAAATCTTTCTTCCCGCATTTCTCTATAATATTATTTAACAAGTCTTCCCCTTTTTTTGTAGCTCCTTCCTGGCACGTGCTCAAACCGAGGGCTACCTAAGCGGCGTTGCACCAGGTCTGCCGCTGACGTCCATGGGTTCCTCTCCTGCTGCTGCTGTGACTGCTGCCACGTCCAAGATCATACGCCCCATAGCCAGCAAGGCGACAATGCCAAATTTTGGTTTTCTGCCAGCGCCGCCACCTCCACCACCACCGCCGCCGCCGCCACCACCAACAGTTGCTGCTGCAGCATATGTGGCAACAGCAACAACAGTTGCTGCCGAGGCAGAGGTGCTGCTGCTGACAAAGCAACAACACGACGATGAGGATGAGGATGTGGAGGTGTTCATCGATAGCAACACTACAACAGATAATGAATTGGATTTGGAACTAGAAATGGATATGGAGCCAGAAGTGGAACTAGATACAGAGGATTGCAATGTCTCTGTGGTTAGCTCCTTGGCCAGCAGCAGCGCTGCCAGCAGCCTGAACATCGAACGCATCGAAAGCAAACGCAACACAACAGCAACAGCAGCAGCAACAGCAACAGCAACAGCAGCAACAGCAACAATAGCAACGACAACTGCAACAATCACAGCTGCAACAAACTCAGCAGCAACTGTTGCCAAGCCCACGAGCAACAGCATCAGCAACAGCAACAGCAAACAGCGACGCAGTCACAGCAACAACAACACACGCAAACGCAACAATGGACGAGGTGCAATTGGTGGTGGTGGTGGTGCTACAGGGGGCACTGCTGCTGCTGGTGGGGCTGCTGCGACGACAACTGTTGCTGGCATGGAGACTGCAACAGCAGCCAGTAAATTCATCATCGATGTGGCCAGCTGCGATGGTCCAGTACGCTTTCGTCGCATTCTAAACACAGCCTACGGTCACAAGAGCGACAACAGCAACAGCAGCAACAACGGCAGCAACAGTAGCAGCGGCAACAACAGCAGCAATGGCACAGCAACAGCCACAGCTGCCAATACAACAGAGGAGATGCAACGCACACAGCAGAGCGTTAGTTACTCCTTTCAGCAACAGATGGCGCGCGCCATAAGCAGTCAACAACGACAGCAGCAACAGCAACAGCAACAACAGCTCCAACAAAAGTCACAGCAGCAGCAGCAACAACAACAACAACAACAACAGACGCAATCGCAGACACAGCAGCAACAGGAGAACGAATATCTAGCTGCTAAAACATCAACAACAGCAACTGTTGCTGCCGCAACACGCAAGCAGACACCATCGCACGCTGAACTTTTCGTCTGCGTCTACTGCAAGCACACATTCAAGTCGCAGTATTGCTACCAGAAGCATGCCAAGCGACATCTCAATCCGCTCAGTCTGGACAAGAAGCTCATCGAGACGCACAGCAGCAACATGAGCAACAACAGCAACAGTAACAGCAACAGTAATAGTAACAACAACAACAACAGCAACAGCAACATCAACAACAACAGCAGCAACAACAACACAGAGTTGCTAACGATAAACGGTGGTGCAGCAAATGTTGCTGCTGTAGGACATGTTGCTGGCGTTGCTAGTGTTGCTACAGATGGCACACTGACAGCAGCCGCATTGCTGCGACGCGAGGTCCGTCCGCTCGACATGAATGTCCAGTATTATCCGTGCAAAACGTGCGGCAGTAAGTTTCCCAGCTATTATTTTGTGCATAAACATCGCAAACTTTGTCATGCCGATGAGCTCGAAAGCAACAACAACAACAATAATAACAACAACAACAACAGCAGCAGCAGCAACAACAGCAACAACACAACCGTAACTGCTGCAACTAGCAACAGCAGCAACAACAACAACAACAGCATCAATAAACGAGCTGAGCCAACAGCAACACTAACTACAGCTGCCAGCACAACAGAAGCAACGCTATAAAATATGCAACGATCATGTTATCGATAAATTTTTTAATCGAATGCAATCAACGAATTTAAGCACGCACACTTACATACAAACACACACATAAATATATACCTATGCATAAGCCAAAACTATTTTTTTTGTCCAAATGGATACAGCAAATAAAATATTAACTAAACCAAAACTTATCGAAAAAAGTAAAACGTTTGAGTTATTCTATTTTGTATTGCTGTGACGTAGTGTTTTCGATAAATTGCCATTAAAAGCTCGAAGATTGATAACATAAATCGATAGCTATGTCATAAATAATCGACAAGTAATCGATAAATAAATAATAAAAAACATAGACTAACAAGTCCAATAATATAAAAATAATCATAAAAGTTAATCATCGGATAATTGCCCAATAATCGTTGAATAACCGATAAATAATCAATAAAAATTAATAAATGCTCAATAAGTAATTGATAACAGATAGATAAGTTATCGATAAATAAACGACACCTAGTGTAGAAACAATTGATATATAATCGATAAGCAATCGATAATCAATTGATAATTAATCGATAAGTAATCGATAAATAAACAACACCTAGTGTAGAAACAATTGATATATAATCGATAAGCAATCGATAATCAATCGATAATCAATCAATAATCATTCGATAATTGATCGATAATTAATCGATAAACTATGGATTATTCAATTGTAAATATTCAACTGCAACAAAATCAGAGACCCAATATATCAGAGACAAAGTGGAATAGGTTGGGAGGGAAAGCCGGATTGTTTACACACACTCGAAAAGTTGAGTCCTTTAACTCAGGCGCCCTCTCTCGCTCTGTCTCCATTTCCATCAGTTGTTCTGTAGCTTTCTTTAGAGAGCAAGCGAGTGAGCTATCGTTGGTTAATGCAAACAGACGTTGCGGCAATTTAATAATTAAATTAAATCACTTGCATAATAAAAAAGACATTTACAAAAATTTTAATTTAATTGAGTTTAATTAACTCGCCAGGGAGATGACAGCGCCCAAACAAGCGTGAGCCACTGAAACAGACCAAGCGACAGAGACAGAGACAGAGGCAGAGAGAGAGAGAGAGAGAGAAAGCGAGAGGAAAATACTGTCATAGGGAGAAAGGAGGCTGAGGCGAGCAGCTGAATCCTGAATTGGAAGTGAAGGAGAGAGATGGAAGGGAGGAAGAGTCTAGTAAAGGGTGCGCGGTGTTGCAGGCAACAATAAAGCAGTTCAATGCTGCCACAAACTCTTTTTCATGTTGTTGCTGTTGTTGTCTCTTGCGATATAGCCTGAGCTCCGAGTCTGACTTGGGGCAATGTGGCAGGTATTAAATATTTATTGCGGCACGACGGAAGCAGCAGCGGCAACAACATCATCATCATCAGTGGCATGCAACATCAGCAACAACAACAAACAACAACAACAAGAAGAAGAATCCTATTATAAACAGACGAACGGACGCAAAAAAAGTGAAATTTTAAAAGCGACAAATGCATTTTTGATGAACCAACAACCAAAGGACACCAAGCTAACGAAACCCTTAACCACCAAACCCACCCACCCACACAAAAAGCTCAATGAATGCATACAGTTGCTTTCGCATGGCAAAAGCTTCTCACTTCAAAAGAGCTTTCTTGCAAACACAAAGCTTTTGGTACAAACTTACATTTCAAAACTGTAAAAGCTTTTACCTAGAGCTTTACAAAGCTACATATGGTATGGTTAAACCTCTAAAAAGTTGCACCCTAAGCTAGAACTTTTGTTGAAGCTTCTCACAGAGCTTTAAACTTGGAATCTATAGTGCCAAAGCTCAAAGGCATAAAATATACTGCTTATGGAAAGCTATCAATCAAAGTTTCTTTGGGTGGGTAAATCTTGAAAGCTTTTAAATGTATATGGAAAGCTTTCAAGTGAAACTTAGTATATCCTGAAAGCTGTAAAAATGACTAAATTTGTAGACCTGTTCGAGAAAAGCTTTTCTACTTATCATAAGTATATACATAGTGTATATGGTATATGGTATATTCTTCAGTTATATATAGATATAAATATTGTGTGTAGACTTACCTTTGCCATCGAGTGCCAGAACCTCCGATGTTTGCAACAAATTGCCAGCGCCATCTGTATGCAATGTTGCTGCCGTTGTGGCGCCGCCTGTTGCAGCTGCAGCAGCAGCAATGGATAGCGATGATTTTGGTGTTGCTGCTGCAGTTGTTGATGTTGTTGTTGTCGCGGCAGCTGTCGACATGATCGATCCACTGCTGGCAATCAACAACAACGATGAAGATGTTGCTGCTGCTGCTGCTGATGTTGTTGACGATGATGTTGCTGCTGCTGCTGATGATGATGATGAGGTTGCAGCTGTTGCTGTTGTAACGCTTGATGCTGGCGATGCGGTTAAACGTTTTCCAATGTTTGAAATTTGATTGCCAGCATCCTTGGGATTCAATTTGTTATTGTTGTTGTTGCTATTATTATTATTATTATTGTTGATGTTGTTGTTGTTGTTGCTGCTGCCGTTGTTAGTGTTGGAATCGCCAGGCGTTAACTCGAAACGTTTCTTCTTGGCATCACTGCAAAGGCAAAGGGAAATCGATTAGAAACATTCAAATGGAGAATTCCTTCTCTCTGCCTTCATCTATCTTTGTCTGCTTACCTAACATCCGCTTGCAGCTCATTGCCGGCGCCCAATCCCTCAACCTGTGCCGCCTTCAGTTTCTGTCCCAAATAGTTGCCGGCTGTTGTTGCCGTTGTTAGTGTTGCTGCCACACCACTGGCAGTTTCTGTTGCTGCTGCTGCTGCTGCTGCTGCGCCCGTTGACGTTATTGTCGCTGTTGTGGGCACAGCGAAACCAGCAGCAGTTGTTGCTGCAGCTGTTGCCTTAACAATTTTATCGCCTATTGTTGCTGCTGCTGCTGGTGTTGCTGCTGTTCCGGCTGCTGCTGCTGCTGCTGCTGCCGCTGTATTATCATCCACTGTGGCTGCGGCTGCTTTGACATTGGACATGACGACACTTTGATAGCCAGGCTTAAAGCCATTGAGCGCCACTGTTGTGGCAACTGTTGCTGTTGCTGTTGCAGCTGTGCTTGTTGTTGTTGCTGTAAGTAAAAGAAAATTTAAGCATTTCCAATGCAAACATGAAATGAATAGTTACCATTATAGCCTTCGATTTTGGACTTGTCCTGCAGTTCTACTGCTGCTGCTGTTGCTGCTGTGTCGGCGTTGTTGTCTTTGCCTGTAACTGCATCAGCAGCGGCAACAGTTGCTGTTGTTTTGCTGGATTTGGCATCCGAGCTGGCAGCTGCTGCTGCTGCTGCAGCTGTGACAACAACAGTTGTTGCTGTTGTTGCTGCTGCTGCTGCGGCTGTTGTTGTTGCTGTTGTAGTGGCTGTTGTTGCTGCTGCTGCTGCTGTTGTGGCAACAGCAACAGCTACCGCTGCCTGCTC
>JBANCZ010004055.1:0-11069 GCA_037040025.1 Sphaerogastrella javana | reverse complement strand
CTCTCCCTCCCTCTTCCCTCTTCCCCCTTCCCTCTTCCCTCTTCCCTCTTCCCTCTTCCCTCTTCCCTCTTCCCTCTTCTCTTTTCCCTCTTCCCTCTTCCCTCTTCCCTCTCCCCTCTTCCCTCTTCCTTCTTCCCTCTTCCCCTTTCCCACTCCTCAACTTTCTCAGAGTCATCTCATCGCTTTGAGGTTTTTACACTTCGTTTTCTCTTTTCGAATTTGTTTTTATATATTCGCTTTGCTTTTCCAATGTTTTTTTCTTCCTGTTTAGCATCTTTTCAAGGACAATGCTTAGAGGAAAGCGAATAGACGAATAGACGAAAAGGCGTTTTGCCAGTTTGTCAATTTGAGGTAGCGCATTTTGGCCAAATACTTTGACGGTTTCTATTTTTTTTTTTTTTTTTTTTTTTGCTTTACTTTTGGGAGAATGGTTCTCCTCGTTTTTTGTTACTATTTGTCGCTATTTTGCTTTGGTATTTTCCTTTCTTTATTTTGTTGTTGTTGTTTCTTCTGCTTTTTTGGACGTTGCGCTACGCTACGCATAAAAAGATTAGCGCTCAATTTTAAATTGACGCGGGCTTATTAGAAGTGCTGCCACCCACGCCCACTGACGCTTCCGTCTACCGACATCCCCTCTCAGTGAACCACTCAACTTCATTGTTAACGCCCACTGTCTCTGCCAGCGCCATTGCTTCTATCTCTGTCCTCCTCTCTGTGTAATTCTTCGCCTCTTCTTTTACTTCCCTTTATGCCTTTAATTCCTTCTCTCTCCCTCTCCCTCTCTCTATCTCTCTCTCTCTCACACACACTCCCTTTCTCTCTGGCTTTTCCTCCTCTCTCTTCCTCCCTCTACATTTCCCTCCTTTTCTTGCTTTCTATCTATGTCTCTATCTACCTCTGTCTCTGTCTCTACCTTTGCCTTAGTCTCTTCTTTTGCTTTCCTCTTCTTCTACCCCTCCCCCTGCTTCTACATTTCCCTCTGCTCCTCCCTCTCTCTCTTCTTCTACCTCCCCTCTCTGTCATCATCTTCTTCTCTGATTGAATTGCGGCACTTGGCGTAAATTCAACGTTATTTTTTCGCTTCTTTTTTTATTTATTTTTTTATTAATTTTTTTTTTGGTATTTTTCCGTGTTTTTGTTGGTTTTGTTTCGACGGATTTAATCTGGCTTTTATTGCGCTTTTATTTTGGCATATTCCAGCGTCTATTTCTCTTTGTTTTAGCTTCAATTCAATGTCTGCTGTCATACTCCCACCCTAGCCATCATTCTACTTGCTCCAATCGTTCCTATTGTCTGTCTCTCCCTCCTCCCTCTTTACCCTCTCCCTCGCTTACCCTCTCGCTACCTCTCTCTCTCTCTCTCCCATTCTCCTTCCCTCTTCGTAGAGCAACAGTTTGCTCAATGTGTGTCTATTTCTCAGGGAAATTGCACGCGAACTTTTCCCGCGGGACTTGTCTCGCTTGTAAAACGATGTAACAAGTGTTTCATGCATGCTATCTCGCTCACACTCACCAACACACACACGCACACACACACATACTTATACTCACATATGCTCTCACATACACACTTACATGTGTGTGTGTGTGAAGTAATTGTCTTGCAAATGAAATGAAAATTACTTACACTTCTTCTTCTTCTACTTCTTCGACTTCGTTTTCTTCGTCTTCTTATTGTTCTTCTTCTTCTTTAGCTTCTACTTCGACAGGGGAATATCAAATGATAAGCAGCGACAGTATAAGTATAAGTAAGCACGAATATAAGCAAATGCGCATAAATTAAATTTTTTTTCATATTCTTGTTTGTTTTCTTGTTTGTTTTTCATTTCATTTTCATTTTCACTTCAAACATAACAAATAAACTGTTTATTATGTTGTATTCCGTAATTGTTTTTTTTTTTTTTTTTAATTTTATTTTAACGTAAAAACGTATCGAACATATTGCAACTTCTACGTTTTGGCAGTCTGCTACGTAGCGTATAACAGTTTTGGCAATGCAAAAACAGAAATGTTGAAAGCTTATAAGCTTCTGTAACGGCCGTAGAAGACGCGCAGCATAAGTATAATATAAGTATAAGCATACGTCATGCGCTTATACATTCATTTTAGCTTATATGTCTAAAGCAACTTATACAAACACTCGCCACATTGGCAAAGGCATTCACTCAATTGTATAAGCGCAAGGGTTGTATAAGTCCAAAGCAAAACAACGCTGTGTAAGGCCAGCGCATACGTATGCTAGAACAGCATAGGGCATGCTTATACGCATAAAACGAAGCGCACGCTAGGTAAGCTACTCTACTACTACTTATACGTTGTTTTCGTATACGTCCTATGCTTTAGCTGCTACGTTTTCTTGCGTATGCGTATAAGAGCGCATTGCCGGCAGCTGTGGCTGTTCACCTGCATTGGCATAGGCAAAGCCAGCATTTGTTTGTGTTATCACACAGGCAGCTGCCCTCTCTATCTTCCACTCTCTCTCTCACTCTCTGTCTTTCTTGGTCGCACACACACAGTGCTCTCCCGCTGCACAGGCAAACAAAACAGTTGACATAGACCCGAAGTGCATGCGAGATGCTTCGTGCATGCTCGTGTCGCAGATGCCATTCGGCTTGGCTGCTGTTTCCAGTGTTCGTTTGAGCTAGTGTGTAAATGTTTTTAGTTCGGTTTTAGCTCTCATTCGGTGCGGACGACAATTCAAAGCGGGGGCTGTCGCCGTTTTTGGTCGATCAAGTGCGTCGCGAGCAGACCACACACAAATACTTATACACTCGAGCACACACATGCAAATACACGTACACACACATACACAAACAAACAACAGTTAATGGTGGTCCATTCGGCAGCAGCCGCGGTAACAACGCCAAATTATCGAGAAGCGGATAACACACAAGAAGCAAAAAAAAAAAAAAATTTATTAAAAAAATAAAAGAAAAATCTTGAAAAAGTGATAGCAATTGTTAAGCTTAAAGTTTTTGGTGCCAGAGCAAGGAATATAAATCAAAGCGCAATACTGTGAGTGTGGCCGAAAAATACGAGGCGAAAATTTCGGTGTAAAAAGGAATCAGAGAAAGAAAAAAAAAAGAATTGCAAGGCAAAGTTTTCGTTTCGTTTACGTTACACTACGTTATTCTGTTATTCCGTTATTCGTCCGTCGCCCGTCGTCCGACGTCGCCGTCGTCGTCGTCGTCGTCGCACCGCCTGCGTGCGTTGTCAATATATTTGTTGTTGTGCTTTGTCTCGACGCGGCTTCAATTCCTAAAGCTCTCTCCCTTCCGCTCTCTCTCTCTCTCACTGTCACACTGTGTCAGCGTTGACGCTGACGTTACCGTTGGCGTCTCTGTCGGCGTCGGCAGCGGCTGCAGTAGGGCAGCGTCGCGACGTGTCGCGACATGTCACATGTCCATTGTGACATCTTCAGTTACTGCTGCTGGCAGCAAACAGCAGTAGCAGCAGGCGGCAAATAACAACAACAACAGCAACAGCAACAACAGCAGCAACAACATCAACAATGCATTAAGCAAAAGCTCAGCCGCAGCAGCGAGAACTTTCCCACCCCCCCAATTGAATGTTGTGTATGCAAATAAAAGCAGCAAAAATACGAAAAAAATTAAAAATAAATAAATAAAAGAGAAATATAAATAAATCGCGGCATAAATATAAACAACAAGAATAATAATAATAATAATAATAACAGTAGAACAAATGTGGCGCTGCAGCTGTAACGGTAACTGCCGCTCTTTATAGCGTGGACAAAGCTGCAGCAGTGGCAGCAGCAGCAGCAACAGTACCAGCAACAGCAGCAACAGCAGCAGCTGCAACTGCAACTGCAACAATAATAAAAACACAACAGCAACAAGAGGCAAAAACAGCAACATGGCAATGACGACAGTAATAACAGTGCGACTGAAACAACAACATCAGCAAAAACAACAACAACATCGGCAACACAGTAGCAGCAGCAGCAGCAGCAGCAACAATTGCTATTGCCGGCAACGGAAACTGCAGCAGCAACAACAACATCGACAGCAACAACAGCCACGACAACAACAACAACAACAACATCAACAGCTACGACAACAACAACATCGACAACAGCAACAACAACAGCATCAAGCACTTTGGATTAAACATCTTCAACTGTTTTGCATTGGTAAGTTTCTTTTTTTTTATACGCTCTTAAGTTTACGTTCGTCGCCAGGGCTGCACTAAAATATATGTGCATTAAAAAAGGGGGTCAGAAAAGGGGCGGAGAATGGGTTTAATAGTAAGCAAGCGTCCGCCAGCAGCAGATGTTGCTGGCGTTGTCAATGTTGCTGCTGTAACAGCAACAGCTACTGCTTTTGCTGCTGATGTGACTTCTACAGTTGCTGCTGTAGCTGTTGCTGTTGCTGTTGCTGTTCTGTTGCTACTGCTGCTGTTGTTGCTGCTGCAATATTTAATACCATTTGCTCATTAAGCCAGACACAAGTCATTCAGCTTGACTTTTGCGGTTGAAGTGTCGTCGTCGTAGTAGTCGCCACTGCACACACACACACACACAGACACACACACCCAGGCACACACTCATCCATGTGTGTGTGCGCACCTTTTGTGTACGTGTGTTTGGACTTGTGGTAACCCTAACTTCCTTTTAATAACCGTTGCGGTCAGTGCAAAAGCTTTGATGACTCGAATCTTGAGACCCGAGATCTGAGCTCCGGAGAGGTGTCTCCCTCCCTTTTTGCGTGGGAAATGACAAAAGGGTTGTGCTCCCCCTCCTTCACTCCTGTCCCTATGCTATTTTTTATATCTGACTCAATGAATAGCCCCCAAAAAGTTCATTAATCATTTTGCCTGCATGCACGAATTGCAGCCAACTTCACTGCGTAGCTTCCTAAGTTTTTTTTGCCAAAGATGAAGCTGATTTTAGTTAATGACTAACTAAGGTGTTGCTTAATTGGAGTTTGCCGTGCATAAATTAATTGAACAATTGTCTTGGCTTTTTTTAAAAGTCATTACAAATTAATGAGGGATTTAAAACACTTTAAATATTTAATAAAAAATTATAATTTATGTTAAATAAAATTATGATTAGAATTATAAAAGAAGAAAGTGCTTAATTTAAAATCAAATATATGAATTATACCGTAATAATATTTTATATAAATTATTTTATATTATTATTATTAATTAATTTATATTTATTACTTTAAATATCAACTTTATTACTATTTATTGTTATTTATAAATATTAATGATTATACTATTATTTTGATTCATTTATATGAACATCATCTTTATTATATATTAAACATTATCATAATTATATCAATACTAATATTACTATTATATATTTATTAAGGTTAATTTATAAATATAATGCATAGAAAGAAATATATAAACTTTACTAAAATGTTTTATTTTAATTTTTGTTTTAATTAATATATTATTTTTATTATATTATTATTATTATAAATTTATTATTATTTTTAATAGTACTATGATAATTATCATTTTTATTATTATTATTATTTTTTAATATTATAATTACTATTATTATTAGTACTATTATTATAATTTGTATATTATATTTCAATCAAATCATTTAAACTTTCAATATCATTTTGATATAAAAACAATAATTTCTTAAAGGCTCATAAATTAGCTTAATTAATGAGCTTATAGTAGACTTTTTTATGCATATTTCCTTTGTTAATTTTTAATGCATGTAAATTAGGAAAGTAATACTATATAATGCCATCTGTAGAGCAGGCAACAATTGATGTTAATGTCAGTCTTGGATCCTAATTTGCCACATATATCTGATCAAGCAATCAGTTCTTGAAATAAACCCAATGAGCTGTAATAGAACAACACTGGCTAGTTAATAATTATTTATGTGTCAATAATTATTATGCATTATGGGCCAAAGCACTTGGGCCAAGAGCCGGACGCACGTTTGCAGCGTTGCCAACTTCCGTTTAGGCTTGAGCAGCAACAACAGCAACAGCAGCAACAGCAGCAACAACATACGTGATGAGTGCAATCAAATCAATGATTGACCAATGAGACGGAACAAATGCCCCCTCCCTCTCTCTCTCTCTCTCTCTCTCTGCTGTTGCCTTAACCACAAATCCCTTGACCCTCTCTTCCCTCCTCTACCCCATGATCATCATAACAAGTGCATGGCGCTGGCTCAGTTTCTGCTGCTCACTTCTTATCGTGCTTCCGCCCTTCAATACGAAGTTGAGTATAAACAAAAACAGCAACAGAGGAAGAGGCAGTAACAGAGCCAGAGATAGAGGTAGAGACAGAGATGGGAGCAGAGATGGGGGACATTTAAATAGGCAGCAGGCAAAGCAGATGCAGAGAGAGAGAGAGAGGCAGGTTCATAAATTCAACGATTCATCGTTGTTTTGGTCGCTTTTTACGGAACTTGGCCTTAGCAGCAATAACAACAACAACAGCCAGCAACAACAACAATATTATCAACAACAATAATAACAACAACAACAACAACAACAACAACAACAGCAGCAATAATAATAACAACAACAACATTAACAATAACAATCAAATATAATTCACAAAATATGTTTAAACGCCCACTGATTTGAGTGTCCGTTTGGCTTTTGTTAGCTTTTTTTAGTGGGCGTTGGCTTTTGTTGTTGTTGTTGTTTTTGTTTTTGTTGTTGTTGTTGTTGTTATTGACGAAATCACATAGGCAATCAGCAGCGCCAGCGGCAGTAAGGCAGGTTGCCAACAGAAAGCAAAAAGCAAAAAGCAACGTTGACACATGTGCAAAGCGTTGAAAGCGTTGAAGCTGCCCCATGACAATGCAGCAAGAGATAAAAAGAGAATGAGAAAAAGAGAGAAAGAGAGAAAGAGAGAGAAAGAGAGAGAAAGAGAGAGAAAGAGAGAGAGGGAGACGGAGAAAGGGAGAGCTAGCAGCAAAACGCCTACAAATGCTAGAGATATATTGATAAGACATATCAGCGCAATAGAAACAGAGCCACTGAATGGCATTTAGAAAGCTAAAAGAAAGAGAATGTGTGAGAGAGAGAGAGAGAGAAAGAGAGAAAGAGAGGGAGAGAGAGAGAGAGAGAGAAAGAGAGAGAGGATGACAGAGAGGATGAGAGAGGGAGAGAGGGAGAGCGAAAGAGAGATGGCTAATTCGTAAGCTTTTGCTATAGCCCAATTAGTCGCAATGCTGTGCACCTGGCAACAGCAGCAGGCACATGCCTAGAAGCTAGAGGCTGACCAACCCCGCCCCCACCAACTCCAAGCCCCCCAACAACCGAAAAAAACCTACACAACGGCCCTACAGCAACCCCCTCCCCCAGCCGCAGACCCGAAACAAGACCCAAAACGCCCACAGCTGGACCCAAAAGACCAGCATATAGCGACCGCAAAACAACTACAACAACAACAGCAGCAGCAACAACAACAACATCAGCAGCAGCAACAACATCAGCAGCAACATCAGCAGCAGCAACAACATCAGCAGCAACAACAATAACAGCAGCGGCAGCAGAATTCATGGAAATTGGTAGCAAAATAAGGCAGCAAATGAAGATGAATACACAGCAAAGAGACAGACTGAATGATGAAGAGAGAGCAAGAGAGAAAGAAAGATAGAGATAAAGTGAGAAAGAGTGTGAGAGAGCGAGAGAGACAGCAAAATAAAAGCATTTATTTGTCAGCACAAAATAATCAAGGATCATAATATGTCAACAAACAGGCAGAGCGAGCAACTTCTCTATATATTGTGGGGCTAAGAACTGGACAAATGGACATACGGACAGACAGACAGGCACAAGGGCAAACAGACAGAGAGAGATAGAGAGAGAGAGAGAAAGAATGAAAGATAGAGAAAGAGAGAGGAAAAAGAAAATTGTGCGTGTGTGTGTGTGTGAGAGAGCAAAAAGAAATGCTGCAAATGTGTGCCACAGCGAAAGTGTAGGGCAAATATGTCGCAATGGTCCAAGAGATGGGCGTGGCAGGCGGCTGTATGAAGTGGCAGCACCGCGGCTAAAGGTTCAACAGCTGCGTTGTCTCTGACAGCTGCTAAATGTACTGGAGTGCATTGACAATACCGAGGCAACTGCTTGACCAGGCCAACATCACCACCCCCTCCCCCCACTCCCTGGTCATAGAGCAACAGCTATAGAGTTGGAGATAAGGCTAGGGACATAGACAGTGAGAGAGAGAGAGGGAGTAGGAGAGAGATAGGGAAAGCGGAAGCTTCAAGCAGGAAGCAACGCTGCGAATTCTATTCATGCCACAGTTCAAAGGGCAAATGTTAAACACACAGAAAATAGAGACAAAAGCAAGAGATAGAAAGATAGGGAGAGAGAGAAGGAGAGAGAGGGAGAAGGAGAGAGAGGGAGAAGGAGAGAGAGAGAGAGCAAGGGAGATGAGGACCATATCTATGCTCAATAATCAATGGCATGCACTGAGCGAAAAGGATTAGTGACAAAGCTAAAGCTTAATCTCTACGCATTGAACTAAGTGAATTGATATTCAATTAGTCTTACATGTTGTCAAAATAGGCTCAGATTTAGTATTTGTAATTATATTAGCAAAGGGAAATGTATATATAAATATACATTTACTCAAGCAAAAATTAAATGCTTTTTCTTTGTCTTCCAAAAATTCAATTAAAATTATATTTAAATTTAAATTCAATTTAATTTGCAAACAAATTACTTCAATTGGATTTAATTCGATTAAAGAGTTGTTTAATTTATATATATATATGTTTATTATATACCATTTTCATATTTATTTTATATTTTATAATTAGATGATAAGTAGAGCAAAGTATGTGCATAATTTCTTGCAGTGTATTAGCCGCCAAACATAGCTCTATGGTTTATGCAGTCGAAGCAGTTTTTGTGATCTCTGCATTTGACTCTGTTTGTTCTCGCTGCTCGAAAGTTAATTGCGCTGCTCTCCACCTGTCAATTGCCAAGCGAACCAAAAGCAAACGAAAACCAAGCGAAGCCAAGCCAAGCCAAGTTAGAGCAGGCCCAGACCAGACCAGACCAGGCCAGGCCAGTTCAGGCCAAGTTTGAAAGATTGTGCCCGTTGGCCAAAAAGCTCACTATGGTTGAGTCTGTCTCTGCTGATGTTGCTGTTGTTGCTGTTGTTGCTGTTGTTGCTGCTGCTGTTGCTGCTGCTGTTGTTGATGTTGCTGCTGTTGCTTCCGCGGGGCGTGTGGGCTGCTGCTGCTGAACGCCCATGGATGCAGAGTGTGGTATATATTGGCTACTCGGCTTCAAAATGCGCACACAACACCTTGAGCTTAGAGTAGACGGCAGACGCTGGACGGCAGACGTGCAGACTTGCGGACAGACAGACGGACATGCATTGAGTCAGTTGGCCAGTTGGCCATGTTAACCAGGTAGCAAACCAGTTTGGCAGCCAACAGTCTAAGCCATGGCTCAGACGCCCACACGCGTCTGCCGCAACCAAAAGCTGAGCTGAGGCACGCGTGGGCGCCACGACGTTTACGTAATGCGAGTAAACGTAAGTTGATGCCGATTATACGCTGCCATAGCTACATAGCCAGCTACTGCTGTTGTTCCTGTCGTTGCACTTGCCACTTGCCACTTGCCACATGCGGCGCAGAATAGCCGAAAATAGCGCCATGCTTTGTCTCTGTCCCTCTTTCTTTCTCTGCCTCTATCCCTCTCTTTCTACCCTTCTCTCTCTCCCTCTTCCCCCCTCTCTCACTCTCTCCCATCTCCCTCTCTCTTCCACCACCGCCCTCACCCCCTCTCCTTGTATTAGGGCTATTTAAAGTCATAAACTGCATTGGCCGCACGTTCTGGGGCCTTGGCTGGATGACATCGGGGCATGGATCGTTGAGAATGCCACTGTAATTGCTGTTGGCTTGTCAACACTGCAACAATGCTGTATGCCGCATGCCCCATGCCTCATGCAACATGCAACACAGCTAACAAGCAAATGCAATTTGAGTGCGAGCAACTAGGAATTGAAATAGGAATAGGAATAGCAATATATATATATATATATACATATATGTTTATGTTTTGTATACACTTATGTGCACGTATAAATAAATCGTTTGTACGTTCAGCATGTGGCAATAACTCCCGCCACACACACACACACACACAGACAAACACAAAAATAGAACTGGAGAAAAGACGAGGCAAAAGCAAAGCACAGAACAAACAAAAGTGCACTTGAAGCTGCCGCAGCTATAGTGATGGTGACAGGGTGACAGGGGCGGGGGCAGGGACAGGGGCATATACTCCACTTGCTGCAAAACAACACACACATACAGATAAACACATAATGTATACACACACACACACACACACACACACACAAATGAACTCCTGCAGCGTTTGTCAATCGTAGCATGTGGTAATTGCTCTGCTCTGCTCTGCTCTGCTTCGGTTCTACCTGTGCTACGACTGTTTGTGCCCCTGCCCCCGCTGATACCCATGCCACTGTCATTGCTTCTACCCCTTCCACATCCCCTACCCCTACCACAGTCCCGCCCCTATACACTACCTCTACCTCTGTGCCTCTATAGCTTTGCCTCTGACCCAGCCTTTGCCTTTGGCACTCATCTCTGTCCAGATTTATGAGTTCTCAACATCCACACACAGTGCTACATATGTACAAACATATGTAGAATCCACAGCGTGAATGTGTGTGTGTTTATATTTCGAGTGTATGTGTATATGTGTGTGTGTGTGCAGATGGCCCCTTGCCACGCCTCACTGCCAATGACAAGAGCAAAGAGAATCAAATTGTTCGATTTTCTGCATCGATACCAATGCTAACTCCAATCTTTGAACATTTTTTCCCATTTTCTCGACTTCACTAAAAAACCCAAAATAAGTGCAATGCCAAGGCAATTGATTGAACTAATATTATAATAAATAAATACTAGAGAATGCGGTTAAATAAATAAATAAATGGAAATGTGATAAATATTTTGCTTGAAACAAATGAGAAAATTGTCTTTTGCAGTTGGGGGAAAATTTAAAAATTTCAGTTGATATATTTAACGATTTTATTAAATCTTACAAATATATATATATATAT
>JBANCZ010004054.1:853-3353 GCA_037040025.1 Sphaerogastrella javana | reverse complement strand
GTACAAGCATATGATTTTAGTTTGGTAATGATCCTTCCGCAGGTTCACCTACGGAAACCTTGTTACGACTTTTACTTCCTCTAAATGATCAAGTTTGGGCATCTTCCCAGCACAGCAAGGCCACTGCAAGAGCAGCCTCGCCGACCAGTCCGAAGACCTCACTAAATCATTCAATCGGTAGTAGCGACGGGCGGTGTGTACAAAGGGCAGGGACTTAATCAACGCGAGCTTATGACTCACGCTTACTGGGAATTCCTCGTTCATGGGCAATAATTACAATGCCCAATCCCTATCACGAAGAAGGTTCCTCGGGTTACCCACTCCTTTCAGAGCGGGTCACCTATGCACGCTGATCACTTCAGTGTAGCGCGCGTGCGGCCCCGGACATCTAAGGGCATCACAGACCTGTTATTGCTCTGTTTCGTGCGGCTGAACCGCCGCCTGTCCCTCTAAGAAGTCTTGTCAGCGCAAAAGAACTGACATTCTATTTAGTAGGCTAGAGTCTCGTTCGTTATCGGAATTAACCAGACAAATCGCTCCACCAACTAAGAACGGCCATGCACCACCACCCACTGAATCAAGAAAGAGCTCTCAATCTGTCAATCCTCCCAGTGTCCGGGCCGGGTGAGTTTTCCCGTGTTGAGTCAAATTAAGCCGCAGGCTCCACTCCTGGTGGTGCCCTTCCGTCAATTCCTTTAAGTTTCAGCTTTGCAACCATACTTCCCCCGGAGCCCAAAAGCTTTGGTTTCCCGGGAAGCGACTGAGAGAGCCATAAAAGTAGCTACACCCAATTGCTAGCTGGCATCGTTTATGGTTAGAACTAGGGCGGTATCTGATCGCCTTCGAACCTCTAACTTTCGTTCTTGATTAATGAAAACATTCTTGGCAAATGCTTTCGCTGTAGTTCGTCTTGCGACGGTCCAAGAATTTCACCTCTAGCGCCGCAATACGAATGCCCCCGTCTGTCCCTCTTAATCATTACCTCGGATTCCGAAGACCAACAAAATAGAACCGAAGTCCTATTCTATTATTCCATGCAAGATTATTCGGGCGAGTAGCCTGCTTTGAGCACTCTAATTTTTTCAAAGTAAACGTACGGATCGCTCAAGACACTCGGTGAAGAGCATCAAGAGACAAATCCGTAAAATGTTCAGCTATGCAGTAACCGCCAGTTGGCGGACCACATAGCATGAACTGAGATTCAACTACGAGCTTTTTAACCGCAACAACTTTAATATACGCTATTGGAGCTGGAATTACCGCGGCTGCTGGCACCAGACTTGCCCTCCAATTGATCCTCGTTAAAGGATTTAGATTGTACTCATTCCAATTACGGGGCCTCATAAGAGTCCCGTATTGTTATTTTTCGTCACTACCTCCCCGTGCCGGGAGTGGGTAATTTGCGTGCCTGCTGCCTTCCTTGGATGTGGTAGCCGTTTCTCAGGCTCCCTCTCCGGAATCGAACCCTGATTCCCCGTTACCCGTTACAACCATGGTAAGCATATAACCTACCATCGACAGTTGATAAGGCAGACACTTGAAAGACTCATCGCCGGCGCACAGGCCATGCGATTAGCACAGTTATCCAGAGTCACCATAACTAGGAGCACGAGGCCCCGTTAGTCTTGGTCTAATAAATGCGCCTCTTCCCAGAGGGTCAAGGCTTTATTGCACGTATTAGCTCTAGAATTACCACAGTTATCCATGTAGATAGTAAATATCTAATGAACCGTAACTGATTTAATGAGCCATTCGCGGTTTCACCTTAAGGCGGTATGTACTTAGACATGCATGGCTTAATCTTTGAGACAAGCATATGACTACTGGCAGGATCAACCAGGTAGCATCCCCAAAGCTTCCTCCGAAGATTCCACAATGAGGCCGGGTGTCCCCCTCACCCGAACTGCTACATTTTAAGCAATTGCGTTATTGCTACTCATCGACATCAATAAAAAAGGTGTTCCTACAAAGATGCCAAAGAGCCAAAGTTCCCCCGCTTAGCAGGTTGTCAGTCCTAGGACTTGACGCACACCTCCGCGAAATTAATGCGGATTGCTCAGAGGCAGGGCAGTTAGGACTCAAAGCGCTTGATGCCGGCTTTCGCGCCAACCTTATTGCGTTTCGTTAATGCTACTCACCAACTTCACTCAGCTTTCCACCATCATGCCTTACAGACGTGCATTCACATCAGCAAGCGAGGACCGCGTTATGCGCTGTTCCCATCAAACTTAATCGACAGGGCAGCACTTAAATAACACAGAACTGCGAGCCTTGCGGAACTCTAGTCGCTGAGCATCAAGCAGTACGCCAAGCTTCGTCAGCTTTCGCGCTAACTTCCTTTCGTTAATGCTACTAAACAACTTCACTCAGCTTCCCACCATCATGCCTTAAAGACGTGCATTCACATCAGCAAGCAAGGACCACGTTATGCGCTGTTCCCATCAAACTTAATCGACAGGGCAGCACTTAAATAACACAGAACTGCGAGCCTTGCGGAACT
>JBANCZ010004053.1:0-11072 GCA_037040025.1 Sphaerogastrella javana | reverse complement strand
GCTTAACATTTTGTAGCTGAAATGAATTTAAATGCACATTATTACAAGTAGTTATAATTATAATTAGGAAACTATTTACGCTTTTAAAGTATAAATAAAACAACTAAATGTAAATATATATTAATTATAACATTTTAGATTTAAAGCGATTGAACTGTACAGAAGTCCGGCAACAATGTGACCAGATCATTGCGGCTGTAAAATACCATTCACACAATGCAGATGACTCTCTGCATGTCGCCGTACACCGCTGAGTGGCAATAAAACCGTGTTTGTGTGTGTATTTGTGTATTTGTGACGAGAAAATCTTGCGTCTGAGTTTCGGTGGTCCGTAGCCCCGCCTTTAGAGTGCAATTTTTATCTGCACTTCCACAACTGTTAGCAATTAGAGTGATGACAAATAAAACAACATGACCGAAAAGATAACGCTAGCCGACGCCCTCTCCAACGTAGAGGTCCTCGACGAGATTCCGCTACCCGATGAGCAGCCATGCATTGAGGCCCAGCCCTGTTCCATTATCTATAAAGCAAATTTCGATACGAACTTCGAGGATCGCAATGGATTCGTAACAGGAATTGCAAAGTACATTGAAGAGGCGACTACGCATGCAAATTTGGTAAAATTCGAAACAAAATGTGCCGATTATTAATATTAAAATATCTAATTGTATTTCCTGTACCCCCCACTCCACACAGAACGTTCTGCTTGATGAGGGCCAGAAGCATGCAGTCATGCTATACACCTGGCGGTGCTGCTCACGCGCCATACCACAACCAAAATCTAATGAGCAACCGAATCGTGTGGAGATCTATGAGAAAACCGTGGAAGTGCTGGCACCAGAAGTTAATAAGCTGCTCAATTTTATGTACTTCCAACGCAAGGCAATTGAAGCCTTTTCTGGAGAAGTAAAGCGTCTCTGTCATGCGGAGAAACGCAAGGATTTCGTTTCGGAGGCATATCTACTGACGCTTGGCAAATTTATAAATATGTTTGCTGTGCTCGATGAATTGAAGAACATGAAGTCTAGTGTAAAGAACGATTATTCTACGTACCGTCGAGCGGCACAGTTTCTGAAGGTGATGTCCGATTCGCATACGCTGCAGGAGTCACAGAATCTGTCAATGTTCTTGGCGACACAGAATAAAATACGTGACACTGTTAAGGATACTCTGGAGAAAATTGTGGGCTATGAGGATCTGCTGTCCGATGTGGTTAACATCTGTGTGCATATGTTCGAAACGAAAATGTATTTGACGCCTGAGGAGAAGCATATGCTGGTTAAGGTCATGGGTTTCGGTCTATTTCTTATGGACAGCGATGCTTGTAATATCAACAAATTAGATCAGAAGAAAAAGATTCGACTCGATCGGATTGATCGGATCTTCAAGAACCTTGAGGTGGTGCCGTTGTTCGGTGACATGCAAATTGCTCCATTCAACTACATCAAACGTAGCAAACACTTTGATTCAAGCAAATGGCCGCTTTCCAGCTCTAACGCAATCAGCCCACAGGCTGATCTTATGGTACATCTGCCGCAGATACGCGAGGATCACGTCAAGTACATATCTGAGCTGGCGCGCTACACCAACGAGGTGACAACCACCGTCAAGGAGAATCCCTCTGATGCTGAGAATCGCATTACAGCTGATTTGGCACTGCGTGGTCTGCAGCTTCTTTCGGAATGGACCAGCGTGGTCACCGAGTTGTACTCGTGGAAGCTATTGCATCCGACCGATCATCATCAGAACAAAGACTGCCCCGTCGAAGCTGAGGAATACGAGCGGGCCACTCGCTACAATTACACGTCAGAGGAGAAGTTTGCCTTGATCGAAGTCATTGCGATGATCAAAGGACTGCAGGTGCTTATGGCACGCATCGAGACGGTACTATGCGAGGCCATACGCCGCAATATCTACTCTGAGTTGCAGGACTTTGTGCAGCTGACATTGCGTGAACCCTTACGCAAGGCGGTCAAGAATAAAAAGGATCTGATACGCAGCATTATAATGTCTGTGCGCGAAACATCCGCTGATTGGCAGAAGGGATATGAGCCCACGGATGATCCCGTCTCCAAGGGCAAAAAGGATCCCGATGGTGGTTTCCGTATACACGTGCCACGCCTCAACGTTGGCCCTTCCTCCACTCAATTGTACATGGTGCGCACGATGTTGGAATCACTGATTGCCGACAAAAGCGGCGGCAAGCGTACGCTGCGCAAGGACATCGACGGCAATTGCCTGATGCAGATCGACACGTTCCACAAGACCTCGTTCTATTGGAGCTACTTGCTGAACCTAAGCGATACCTTGCAGAAATGCTGTGACTTGTCGCAGCTGTGGTATCGAGAATTCTATCTGGAAATGACCATGGGTCGCAAGGTGAACAAGTGTATGGTGCGGCATCAGCACAATGAGGAATGCAAGGATTTAATAACCATGGAGAAACGCATACAGTTCCCCATTGAAATGTCTATGCCATGGATACTAACTGATCACATACTCCAGACCAAGGAGCCTTCCATGATGGAGTAAGTGCCCATAACTATGCCTGATGTCTTAGCTTTATACTATAACATATATATATATATTTTCAGATTTGTTTTGTATCCCTTGGACTTGTACAACGATTCAGCACATTATGCTCTAACTGTCTTCCGCAAGCAATTCCTTTACGATGAAGTTGAGGCTGAGGTTAATCTATGCTTCGATCAGTTTGTTTATAAACTCAGTGAGCAAATATTTGCACATTACAAGCAACTAGCGGGCAGGTTAGTCATATTACAGTTATTGAATGTTTAAATGATGTCATTTAATACGTTCCATTTGCAGCATTTTCTTGGACAAACGTTTTCGTTTGGAGTGTGAGGTGTTGGGTTTCAATTTCCAATCGTATCCACGCAATAATCGATACGAGACGCTGCTAAAGCAACGACATGTTCAGCTATTGGGTATTCATTTACAATTTTGTACAACTGCATGAGCCTTATCTATATTTAATGATGCATTTTTGTAGGTCGCTCCATTGACTTGAATAAACTGATTACACAACGCATCAATGCAAATATGCACAAGAGCATCGAATTGGCCATTAGTCGCTTCGAGGGCAACGACATAACAGGCATTGTGGTAGGATAATCATTACCAAACGCAAATGAATTTGAATTTGCATTAATTTATCATTGTTTACTGCAGGAACTCGAGGGGCTTTTGGAGGCTAATCGCATTTGTCACAAAATGCTTAGCAAGTATTTGGCTTTGGATAACTTTGATGGTATGGTTAAAGAGGCTAATCATAATGTACTTGCACCATATGGACGCATTACACTGCACGTATTTGTGGAATTGAACTATGATTTCTTGGTTAATTATTGCTACAATGCTGCCACAAATCGGTAAGTCGAAATATACAAACGTTTTAAAGAAATATCTAAATAGCTTGCCTTCTCTTCTAGCTTCATACGCACCAAGGTTAATCTCTCGTCGACACAGGCCATACAGAGGGAGAAACCGCCGCAGATGTCACACTACTATCTATGGGGCTCGAAGCAGCTGAATGCTGCTTATTCAACACAATATGGCCAGTACACTGGCTTTGTGGGTGCACCGCATTTCCATGCCATGTGTCGTCTGCTTGGCTACCAGGGCATTGCTGTGGTTATGGACATTATACTGAAGGATATTGTAAAGCCTTTGATACAAGGCTCGTTGCTGCAATTTACCAAAACACTCATGATTGCCATGCCCAAATCTTGCAAACTGCCACGCTGTGAGTACGGCTCGCCCGGCGTGTTGAGCTACTATCAGGCCCATCTGACTGATATTGTGCAATATCCGGATACGAAAACAGATTTGTTTCAATCGTTTAGGGAATTTGGCAACTGTATTATCTTTTGTCTATTAATTGAGCAGGCATTGTCACAGGAGGAGGTCTGCGATCTGCTGCATGCAGCGCTCTTTCAAAACATCTTTCCTCGTCCATTCTGCAAAGGTAGCGTAAAACCTTCACGATATGAGAATATTGTAATTTCATTATTGACACACATTTGCAGAGAATGAAAAACCGGAAGCCAAACAAAAGCGACTTGAAGCACAGTTCGCTAACCTGCAAATCGTTTCGAATGTTGAGAAAATTGGCACAGCCAAGGTAGGTTCATTATAAACTATATGATCTATCCTTAATTGATTGTATTGCAAATTCACAGCAAGCAATGATTGCGCGAGAGGGCGATCTACTGACACGCGAACGCCTCTGCTGTGGCCTGAGCATCTTCGAAGTCATATTGAACCGTGTTAAGACCTATTTGGATGATCCTGTCTGGTGTGGGCCACCGCCTGCCAATGGCATCATACATGTGGATGAGTGCTCAGAGTTCCATCGCTTATGGTCGGCCTTACAGTTCGTCTATTGTATTCCTGTCCGCGGCACGGAATATACCATTGAAGAGCTCTTTGGAGAGGGTCTCAATTGGGCTGGCTGCGTCATGATTGTGCTGCTTGGACAGCAGCGTCGCTTTGAGGCGCTCGACTTCTGTTATCATATACTCCGCGTGCAGCGTGTCGATGGCAAGGATGAAGATGTCAAGGGAATTGTAAGTTTTCTTGAGATTCAATCAGCCAATATAATTTATAAATGTATATTGAAATTGCAGCAACTGAAGCGCATGGTGGATCGCATACGACGTTTTCAAGTATTAAATTCGCAAATATTTTCAATACTGAACAAGTATTTAAAGGGCGGCGATGGCGAGGGCTCGAATGTGGAGCATGTACGCTGTTTTCCGCCACCGCAGCATCCATCGGTTATATCATCATCATCGCACTACCAGGATCCACAGAAGCTGCGACAAAGCATGAATAATTGATAGACATGATGAAATCAACTTGCATTTAAGCTAATCGTACAGATTTACGTTAATATTTAACCACAAACTGCAATCTATCTATCACCATATGCGGGCACATTCATCCAGTCACCGATAACAGACTATTACGACTTGGAAATTTGCCTGGGGAAATACATTCGATTTTATTACAATTGTTATTCCGTTATTTTTTTTTCGTGGTATACAAATATATATATATATATATATATATACATATATCCTTTACATACACATGGCTATGTAAATTGTATTATGCAAGCAATTATATATGATTATATATTATACGTAGTTTTAACATTAATTCCACGCTACAAACGATCGCATTCTCTCTCTCTACTCCATTGTATGTGCTTGCATTTATGTTAATTACTATTATTAATTGCTAAAAAAAATCAAAAACTAAAGACGAAATACGAGACACTACAATTTGCTTAAACATGCGTAAATCAAATTAGCCAAAGAGTTAACAAAAGAGAACATAAATAAGTTGGCTTTAAAATTTAATGAAATTACACACACACACACATACAATGAAACGAAACAGAGAAAAGTAAAGTATAAATGTTAAAAGCAAAGAGAGAATGAAATAGTCTAGCTGCCAATTAATTAGAGCATCAAAACAGAGATTTGATATTGCATATTTATAGAAATAAACATATGTAATAGAATTGACACACAGATTTACACATATATACACACAAAAACAAAAACAAAAACTTAATACAATGAACTTTATCGAATAAAACATTTTCATACGTATTTCTAATAAACCCTTACATATAATTCTACTGCTTCATTGTGGCATCAGGAATATGTTGTCAATACACATTTTTCATTTATTTACTACATTTCGATTGGAATGTCGCATTAATACCCATATATATATATATATGTCCGTCCTAGCAGCCACAGGATTTCTGGGCTAGCCCATTTTTCATAGCACCACCAGCTGCATGGGTATACAGCACGGTGAAATTGTCGGCATAATTGCGTGGTAAATCGAATTTGGCACTGTCTGCGCCCAGATAACAGGCACCATAGGCACTGCTCTTGGTGATGCGCACCAGTTTGAGCTGATATGGGACGGGTGTCGTGGCCAGCTGATGAATGAAAGCATCCTGTATTAGATTCCAACTGCTCCACACGGAACCAACGCACACCACATTCAGTTCACCCGATTCGACCAGATCCTTGTGGACACTGGGCAACAGGGCATTGATCATGCGTGCCAAGTGAACGCCAGCCTCTTGGAAGAGTGATAAGGCCAGCTTATCACCAGATTCAGCGCTTTGCGCCAGTTTCTCGCACAGATTGGCAAAGAAGGGCTTATCAAATTTGGCATAGCAATGCGTCAGCATATCATAACGTGTCTCTATGCTAAAGTGTTTCTTGATCAGCGCCCAGGTATTCTCAATGGGGTATGGTGATTTCTCAAAGTTGTCCATGTGATCGAAGACCACCTTAACGGCGCGATAGGATATGAACCAAGCTGCAAGTAAATGCAAAAATCAATCAACTTAATCAGTGATGAAAGAAAAAAAAAAAAAAACAACAACCACAAAATTGATTAGTTGCCCATGGAACGTTATCAGTTAATGCTATTCGGTCGCACTATTAATCTGGGTTATAGCATTGAAATAATATGCAAATGTCGCAGCTGTTTAAATGCAGCTGATAACTGTAAGTAAGGGGGAAGGTAATAGGTAATAAGGCAACTTACCGCCGCCCTCGTCCCCGAGAAAATTACCCCAACCGCCACAGTTGGCCGTGGAGCCATCTGGATTGCGTAGTAAGCAATTCGAGCCGGTGCCTGAAATGAGCACCATGCCGCCAATGGAGGAGGCGGTGTACATGCTGCCCATTGTGTCGCTGGAAACGGCATAGCTGGTCGCCAAATTGGGAAACGTGTTCCGCAATTCCTGCTCCAATTCCCGGTTCGTAGCTTCCTGTTAAAGAGCATTGATTATTAGATTGTGTATGTCATTATAATAAGTGCCATCTCACCTGCTCACACCCACTGAGACTAAGACCCAGGCTGGCCAGAGGTACATCCTTTGGTATGTTAGCCTCCGACTTGCAACGCTCCACCATGTCAGCGATTCGCCGTGCACATTCCGGTATACCAATGCCCCAGTGATTTGTGCCCAGGCCGCTGGTCGTGCCCACAGACTCGCCGCTCTCATCGCAGATGACCAATCTGGAGTGCGTTGCACCGCTACAAATATAACGAGATATAAATCAATTTAAGCTATTCGTGCTGTTAATGAATTGAATTAAAGTATGCAACTATCTGCCTGCATATCCGCTCATGCGCTCACATTGTAATGCTCTGGCACGTCTACAAAAGAGGGCCATGACCTCCAGTAACACTATACCATACCATACTATATTATACCATACTCGTACAATGCATGCATTTGATCATACTATTTATAGTTTTGTACTAAATCGAATTAAATGTCTAGCAATTGAGTAAATTGAATTTGAAAGAGAAGATGTAGGTTGAAGCGCCCCTCTCTATAGATGGCAACGTTTTATTGATTCATCATTCAATTATCACAATTGATGAACCCGTCACACGTGATAAATATACATCACATATATGTATTCATAGTCACTCTGTTGTTTAAAATGTCACTTTCTTTATATGATATTTATGGATTTTTAATATTTTGATTTAATTTCAACTCTAAAGCTAGTAATTCATTCATTTTCAATACAGCAGAAAAAAAGAAGACAGAAAAAAAGGACAAACGTATTTACAGGTCAAAACTGTATTCTATGCAACTTGGCAATTATTATATTTTTCGCGCAATTTGACGATGACGACTGAAATCGAAATTTTTTTTTACAGAAATTACAATTGGTGCCCATATAAATATTGTTTTAAATATAAAGTCTCCAAGTCGTAGAGAGGACAATAGGCCTCACCCTAGCAGGCCGCAGTGCAGAACTTTCCCCCTAAGAATTGAATAATGTAAGCTAGACAATTATTTTATCAAATAACAGAATTTTCCTATGCAACTGTTATTGTTCTGCTTATAGGCACAGTTATTGCACTACTAACCAGAACGACGACTCAATGGAAATAAATCTAAATAAAATAAAACAATATGATATATATGATCATTTTTAATTAAATTTTCTTCCATTTCAAGCTCTCTGGTGAATTATTAAAAATAATGTCTGATAATAATAAAATAATGAATAACAAAATAAATGCTGCGCATTCAAACGCTAACAAAAAGCGCCTTTGCCTATGCAGAAAATGAAAACATTGTGACGTCACAAATGTGAACGATTGCAACTATGTGGCAGCACTGGGCATAATGGTGTTGCCACATCGTTACGCGCACAGCCGCTCAGATTGCACAATAAACTCGTTTAATTGTTGTTTTATTAATTGTGAATTTGCGAAAAGCAAGTGGGAAAAGTGCGTGTTGCGCGTACAGAACAAACATTGAAAATAATTAAAACAATTTCAAGCAGGCCATTAAAAAAAAAACACCAACAACAAAAAACATCAATTTAATTGATATGACGCTGCTGACAAATGTGCGCAAGCTGCTGCTACTGCCTCCTGCTCTGCGCCGGCAAAGCCTAGCGCAATGTCTAATGACAACAACAACGACAGAGCCACATGATGCGAGGGAGACCTCAACGGAAACAGCATTAACCAGTGCACAGCTTGACGAATGGGAGCGTAATATTGAGCTGCGACATCACAAAAACAATGTGCCGCTCATACGAAAGCTGATCGAAACTCTGGAGCGGCCTGGGGGATCAACGAATGCTGCTGAAATACGTCGACAACTGAACGATGAACTGCAGCAATTGCCAAATGATACACATCCACGCCTGCTCGCCTATGATAATCAGCCGTACGAGCTGGCCAACTATAAGCACAGGGCATTGCCCAACGCGGCCAAAGAATTTTCGGAACTGGCGCGCGATCTTAATCTATATCGCATGGATCATTTGGGCAACTATACAGGACACAAGAGCTACTACTTAATGGGCCAGTTGGCCATGCTGGAGCAGGCTATCATACAGTATGCCCTGCAGGCAGTCACACAGCATGGCTTCAGGCTGATCTCTGTGCCGGATATACTACCGCGTGAGGTTATCGAAAGCTGTGGCATGCGCACCGAGGGTGAACGCACACAGGTCTACAAACTGGACACGGGCGAGTGTCTGTCGGGCACTTCAGAGATGGCGCTCGCTGGTTACTTTGCCGATAGGCTGTTGCAGGAGGAGCAGCTGCCGGTGAAGGTGGCCGCTGTGAGTCGTTGCTATCGCGCTGAGACTTCGGGTCTGCACGAGGAGAAGGGCATCTATCGTGTTCACCAGTTTACGAAGGTGGAAATGTTTGCCATAACAACACCCGCACAGTCTGAGCCCATGCTGGAGCAGTTTAAGAACATTGAAATTGGTCTATTCAAGCAGTTGGGTATTAATTTCCGTCTGCTCGATATGCCGCCCTGTGAGCTGGGCGCACCGGCGTATCAGAAGTACGACATCGAGGCCTGGATGCCTGGCCGTCAGATGTGGGGCGAAATCTCCAGCTGCAGTAACTGCACGGACTACCAGGCCAAGCGTCTGAACATTCAGTACAAGTGCGCCGACGGAAGCACGGCACTAGCTCACACCATCAATGGCACCGCCACGGCTATACCACGTCTACTGATCGCACTCATAGAGTCTTATCAAGGTGCTGGTGCTGGTGCCAACTCCATTACAATACCCGAGGTACTGGTGCCTTTTATGAATGGACAGCGTACCATAACTAAGAACAAGAAAATTCCTGAAACGAAGCTGGTCAAATTTATCAAAGCAGATTGAGACTAAGAGGGCAATAAAAGTTATAATATATATGTTTAAACAAATCTTGCAGAATTGGAATTCACATATTATATTATGGTTTAACTATGGTATAGATTTACGATTCAAGTGTGTCTCTCTGCTCTCAGTTTTCTCAAATTTCAGCATTTCAGATCTCTGGATCTACAGTATATAAAATCTCTGAAACTGCAGTAAATAAGATCTCTGGAACTACAGCACCTCAGATTTACCTCAGATTTCCAACTATAGACCCCATTAGCTACATTAATCCTAACCATATTTAGAAAATAACATCAACAAACGCCCTCTTCAGTTAATCGACAAATTCTTCCACCATATGTACATGTGCTTTTGATGTAGCGTAATAAATACAGTGCACTGTTCTATCATTTTTACTATCACAGGGTATTCGAGAGGTAAGTGCAGGGTACATATCGTTTTGTATTGAAACAAGATAAGCAAAATAGTTACTAGTTGAGAGCTTGTACTACAGTTGTTAGTAATTAAACCTATAAATCAAACTGCATAGAAATTAGATAAGAAACGAAAACGAAAAAGAGCATTATAAAAACGATTATTTTATCTGCGGGTTTGGCTCTGTAGATCCTCATTGATAAGTCAAAGGGGGCTTATAATTTGCCTCATTGTTAATCAATTGCGCACTTCGTATAATCTGTATTAGCTGTAGTATATACTATATACTACATATTATATAGTATATGCGTGTGTAATTATTTAAGTTCATGAATCAAGCGCACAAAACAATTAAATCAAACAATTCATTTTTTCGACCTTACTTACCCTTCAATGCCGCCGAAATATTTCATATTACTGTGATGATAATCAACTGTTGTGTTCTGTAGTTTGAAAAGGCTTCAAAATCCTGTAAACAACGTCATTTATTATAATAATTTGTTTTTAATTAAAGGCATTCTGTCAACATATAATTTCCGCGCAATTACTAACTACTTCATGCATGAATAAATATATGTATAAAATACAATCTTATCCGAGTTATATGAACCCAGCAATTGCAGAACTTGAAATACCAGTACTACCCATAGAGAATGTTGCTGATTTCAGCGGAAAACGAAAGTCTTGCATGTGGTCAAAGAATGTACAAAGTCTTGGGCCAATTCCATCAATTTGGTTGCACATTCAACAACAATAAATGCAATACGGTTCAGTCGGAATGGTCTACTATACCATGTAAACTCAGCTATAGAATATCGTTTGATTATAATATAGATATGAAATTTGTAGCAATTAATTGATACATTTCAATGCATATATTCCATATACAAATATCTCTTTAAAATTAAATAAATTAAATTAAGTAATTAATTT
>JBANCZ010004052.1:0-11076 GCA_037040025.1 Sphaerogastrella javana | reverse complement strand
GTTCAGACGATTTCCGAACGCAGAGATCCTGTTTTTAGTATTTTCAGTACGATTCAGTATTAAATATACACTAAGTCCCCTGCATACCATTCAGACACATTTTAAATCATCTCCTATATATTCAAATATGCTGGGGACACCGCTTTTAGTATTTTCTGTGCGACATAGTACTAAATTGATGGTATTGAACAAGAGAATGAAACCGAATAAAAATACCGTTCCGGTATTAGTTTCTACCTTCGATAGATTGAAATATCGGTTATGCTTACGGTTTCGGTTTCAAAAATGAAACGGTTTTAAGGGTTACGGCTATGGTTTCAGTTTCATGCCTTGATTTGAACACAGGAACGTGAATGGAGTTCTAAAAAATTGGGATTAATCAGAGTATTGTGCAATTGTGAACTTAAGTTTATATATATAAACATTATATAACTGGCCGAGAACTTATTGTCATTGAAATATTGGAAAGACATTTAAACTGTACAAATTATTCATTCACTAGAACTGCAATTTATAGAAAAAAAAAAAACAATCTTTACATCTCTTCTCTTCGGTATTTATGCCGATTTTCTACTATAGCATTTGAAGAGATCTATTAATCTGTTTGTGTTAGCCACATTAGATATAATGAGGGTGTACAAGGATATCATCACTGGCGATGAGATGTTCACCGACACCTACAAGATGAAGTTAGTGGATGAGGTGATCTATGAGGTGCAGGGTTCACTTATACGCCGTAACCAGGAGAACGTGGTGTTGGCTGGGGCCAATCCTTCGGCCGAGGATGCTGATGAGGGTACAGAGGAGGCGGTTGAATCGGGCGTTGATATCGTATTGAATCATCGCTTGCAGGAATCATATGCATTTGGCGACAAGAAATCATTCACACTGCATCTGAAGGACTACATGAAGAAGATACTGGAGAAGCTGCAGGTGACTGCACCAGATCAAGTCGACATCTTCAAGAACAATATGAACAAAGCCGTCAAGGATATATTAGGTCGATTCAAGGAATTACAATTCTTTACGGGCGAATCCATGGACATTGAGGGCATGGTGGCCATGTGCGAGTATCGCGAAATTGATGGACAAAGTGTGCCCGTACTGATGTTCTTCAAGCATGGTCTCGAAGAGGAGAAATTATAGTCATACATAAAACAAATTTAAATAAATCTCACAATTCTCAGTTCAAATGTTGAAATCTTTAGTTTCTTTCCATAAATCGTAGATGAAATTATTTATTCGCTGTTCTTGGTTTCCCATGCATATTGAAATCTTGACACTACAAATACCAACATCGAGAACAGTTGAATCTCTTGGGGAAAGGATATTTGAAACGTTGCAATTTGTTGTACTTATTGCGCTGTGATTCATTTAATTCATTTGCTGCACTTACCTGTGTTCTCGGGTCCATTCATTTGCCGCTTCTGAGTGGCACGACTTGTCCACAGAATCTTATTGCCCATGGCTGTGGGTGAATCGCTGCTGGTGGTGGACAGCACTGCTGTGGTGGCAACCGCTGTATTGGTGCCACTCACCTGACGCCAGACGATCGGTTGTTGCTGCTGTTGCACCAATTGCTGTTGCTGCTGATGGGCGTTGTTGTTACGCGTGGGCGTGGTTACAATCAATGAACCTCCAGTTGTCGCCTGTTGCTGCAGCTGTTGTTGTTGCTGCTGCTGTTGCTGTTGCTGCTGTATGCTTGAGATACTGTGCACCGCCAACTGCTGTCCGCTGGCGGTATTGATGATGTTGACGCTGGATGGCGTTGAGTTCGTCGAGTTGCCGTCGTCGTTTTGCAGCTTCACATTGGAAAGCGTGATGACAGTGTTGGGGCCAATTGAGGTGCTGCCACCGGCGCTGCTCTTCTGTATGGCATAGGTGACCTTTTGGGCGCCCACTTGAGCGGCAGCAGTCATAATCTCACCGCTGCTGGTGGTGTAGATCATGTGATTGCCACTGCGTGAGGTCACAATGCTCTGCGAGGAGATCACAGCCGGTGCACCGCTAATGTCGCGCTGCATTTGGAAGAGCAACTGTTGCTGCTGTTGGGGCTGTTGCTGCTGCTGCTGTTGCTGTGGCGTTGCTTGTCGCTGCTGTACAGTTACATTGCGCAGCTGTGCTTGCGCCAGTTGGTGCTGCAACTGTTGATGCTGTGCCGTCAATGTGGGCAACGTCGGCAGCGGACTGCTGCCCGTGTGCGGCGTTATGGTAACAATGTCGCCCACTGCCGCTCCTGTGCCCACAAACTCTGTGCGTGCTATCAGCTGTGTGGCAGTGGCAGGCGTGGCATTGAATTGATTCAACAGCTGCTGCGTCACAGCAACCTGAGCGGGCTTCTGTTGCTGCTGTTGTGTTTGTTGTTGCTGCTGCTGTTGGGTTGTGATCTGGGCGGGTATGTTGAGCAGATGCGTTGTTGTTGCGGTGGTGGCAATGAGTGGAGCTGGCGTGGGCACAGTAACAACTGTTGCTGTCGCCGCTGCTGTTGCTGCTGTTGGTGTTGCTGTTGCAGCTACTGGTGCTGTGGCAACTGTTGGCGTTGCAACTGCCACGGCAACGGGCATTGACAGTGTAACTGTTGCAACTGTTGTTGCTGTTGCTGCTACTGATGCTGCTGATGTTGCTCCTGCAATCGCATTGGCAACTGTTGGCGGGGTCGATGTCAATCGTACAGCTGTTGGCGTGGTAGCCAACGCAGGCGGCGTTGCTGCCACCAGCACTGGTTCGGGTGGCTCCACTTTGATGGGCTGTGTCACCTCAGTCGGCACTGCTGCATCCGGCACTGATGCCTGTGCTGGCTCCTCTTTGATGGGCGGCACTTGGCTAAAGAATGTGGACGTACGTTCGCCGAGGACCGTGAAACTGGAACTGCCCAAGGGCAATGGTGGAACACGTGGATGGGCATGACGTCGCGCTGTGCGCTTAAGTTCGTTGGCATTGGTTGTTTTGCAGTCTAGCAGATTGTCGGCGTTTTCCACCTCATCGACGACAGCTGCCTCGCCATCGAGTATACCGTTCCAGAAATTGGTGGCCTGATTTAGTGCCTTGGGATCATCCATGCTGCACTCTTGTAGTATGTTCACCAACATGTGATCATCCCCTAACAGATTGTTGATGTCATTGAGCGAGTCACCACCGCTGAGATTAAATTCTAGCGCTGAGCCAGAACCAGAACCAGAGCCAGAGCCTGAGCCCAGGGCAGAGCCAGAATCCGAGCAGTTGCCGTTGGCATTGTCCGGACTTCGGTTACTGCTACCGCGGGCGTAGTCCAGCGCATAGGCGGTCTGCAGCAGCTGTGCGTCCGCATCGAGATCCGTATACTTGAAGGCGCTGCTCGTAAAATGAGCATCAGCATCCTCGGCACAACCACGCCACTTGCCCACACGGCTCAACTCAATGCTGATGGGTGTGTCCTGTGTCCAATCGACCACACTGCCATCACAGAGCTTACCATTGCCGACGAGCTCGTCCTCCTCTTGATTGCTGTCCGACAGCTCGTCCGTAGGCGTCTTAGGGCGAAAGTGCAGCCAGTCGCGGCGTATCTCCGACAGCAACTCATTGCAAATGTCCAAGCGTTGACTGGATGTGGGCGATAGTCCGCCCATATAATCATAGGCGTCCATGTCGTCCTCGGTGTGTTCCGGCGTCGCAAAGCTGCCAGCATCAATATGCAGCTGCTTGTTGTGCAAGCGAATCACATCGGGCATCTGGTTGAAACAGCGTGTCTGACTCTCCAGCTGTAGTTGCTGTTGCTTCAGCTCCTGCTGTTGCCTGCGTTGCTGTTGCTGCTGTTGTGCCTGTAGCTCCTTCTTCACCGCTGTGTGTCGTATAATGCTGCTCAACTGTGCCAGATTCACATCATCCTCAGCCTCATCATCATCCATAAAATCCTGCTGCTCCTGTTGTTGTTGTTGCTGCTGGCTTTGAATTGATGCTGCTGTTCGTATACTGCTCAATGGCTCATTGGAATCATCCGCATCAATGAGTTCACGCTTTATGGTCTTTTCCACTTCCTCAATCGTTGCGTTTGCGCTGAGAGTTGCTGCTGCTATCGTAGCTGTTGTAATGGCTGGTGTTGCTGTTGTTGCTGCCGCTGCTGCTTCTGCTGCGCGGGCTGCAGCTGCTGCCGCTGAAGTGGATGCCACCGGCTGCTCATCCTGACCTGTTCCATCATCATCGCCAGCATTTACGTTTGTTTGCGCATCTGCGTCCGCTTCTTCCACTTTTATCACATTGATTTTATCGCTAATGCTAACATTCTTATTCATATTACTATTACTACTATTGTTGTTGTTTTTATTATTATTAAACACATTGTTGTTGTTGTTGTTATTGGAACGGTGGTGCTGATGATTGGCATGACGTGACTGCTCCATTGGCTCATCACATTGCTCCTGCTTAAGTTCCAGCTGCTGCTCATGCTGCAACTGTTGCTGCTGCTGTTGCTGCTTTTGCTCTTCTACTACCATTGCCTCCTGCTCCATCGGCGCATCCTTTTGCATTTGCGCTGCCTGCAAGGCCAACGCCAAACGTTGCAAATACGCTCTCGATAGTGGACGCAGCGGCGGCACAGCTTCATCCATACAACCACCACCATCGACACTCTCAATGGTAGCACTCTTCAGACGCTTGGCTGCGTTCAGTTCGCGCAATGCCTGCTTCTTTCGACGCAAACGACGACGTTTCATGCGTATGTCGTGCGGACTCTGCTGCATCGTTACCGCTGAACTGTAGACACTCACACGCGACACATTCTCATCTTCTGTGCACAGCTCATCCTCTATATCATCGTCCTCATCCTCCTCGGCCTCCTCCTGTTGCATTTGCTCAACTTTTGGTTGCACCTGCTCACTGGCTGGCTCCACCTTAAGCAGCGCTGCTTCGCCTGCATTTACAGTTGCATTCGCATTCACATCTGGAACTGCAACCGCAACTGGCGGCGTGCCAACGGTATCCGCTGTTGTTGTCTTGCATGTGGGCAAATCCACAACGGTGGGCGGGGAGCTGGGCTTGGGCTGTAGCTGTTGATGCTCATTCTTTAGCGGTTTCGCGCTATTTACTACACTCTCCAGCACCGTGTAATCAAACTGCGACCAGAGATCATCATATCGACTACTGGCCCGGTCAAGCAGTACGCGACCTCCACGTCCCAAACGACGACGGGCAAAACCAATACAGCGCGGCCTTTTGAGGAATACATGTTATGAAATGAAATTGAAAGCAAGAAAATAAAGCTAATCAACGCACCTGGGATGGTTTATTGAGGTTAACGCATAACGATACTTGGGATCTCGACCCCAAGCCACACCTGGCTGCAACTCCTCTTCATCATTTTCATCGGGCGACTCCCAGGGCCAGCGACCTTCACCGCATCCACGAGTCTGTAAAACGATTGCAAAGAAATGTCAATTAATAGAGTATTAATTAAAAAAATATATATAATATAGGCATCCCCATTTTGGAGGAATAAAAGAAGAAATGAAATATTTGAAACAAATTGGATCAGCCTACAAATAAATGAAATTATTCAGTTCAATGTGAATACTATAGCTCTTGGAGTTTTCGAAATCGAGGTGTTCGTACAGATGGAACACAGATCTATCGACTCGGCCTGTATTCATAATGCGATATGTCACAAAGTTTATAATTAATAAATACAGTCCCAAAACTAACAATTAAATAAATGTACACAGTGAAGCAATTGACTGCTTGGATTCCAACAAATGCACAACAATTCAAGTCGACAGACAGTAAGGCCGTAAGAATTTAAGCATGTGTATTAAATACGAATTGATAACAAATTATCATCGCTTCCGATATCAATCATGAATAATAAAAGTAAATCAAATCAATTTTATTTCTACTATAAATGGGAGATTTACTTGTTCATTTACAGTTTGAAATAATTATTGAAATTATGAATGAACCTGTAAGATATTCCACGAATGCAATAAGTCACTCGATTACAGTTTCCCGATGTCATTCGATTGCCACAATAAATACGACACATTCGAACAGCTGACTTGTACTCTTGGAGAAATACCAAAGAAAAATACCAAGAGAAATACCAAAACTGCAGTGAACTACAGTTCACGAATGTGTTGCTCTGCTTATCTCACGAAAATGAAATGACTAGAGTCAGTCAGTCAGTCAGTCCATTACTGTTGGCGTAATTGTACGGTTGAACTCTTTGCTTGAAATACAATTTTTATGGATTGTTGCAAAGTTCCGATACTACCAGAAGATATTTGGTATAAGATTTGTGATTACTTGAATGTGCCAAGTCTTATATTATTGGGAAAGACAAACAACTACTTCAAAGATCTTGTCAAGATCAAAGTAAAACATCGTTTACGAAAACACGGTAATGCGGTAATGCAGCACCTCGACAGGGAGCAGCTAGAGGACCTACTGCTTTTTGCTGGCGAGCACGTTCTGAGCTATGAATTTCCGGTGAACTTATTCAGCGGCAAAGAGAAAATCGAGAAACATCTTTGCTTAATTGCCAACTCATGCCGACATCTTAGGAGTTTTGTGCTCAGTGAAGCTGCTCTGAGCTATAAAGTAGATTATAACATCATATGTCAACTGCCAGAGCTAATGGAACTATGTCTATGTATTAAAACACCGCCTAGCGATGCGGTTATCAATACTTTGGCAGTTTCAAAACTGAAAAGTCTAGTGCTACAAGGATCCTCACTGCCGACACAGCAGGTGCAACGCATTTGTGGCATTGCTACCCTACAGCTGTTGGATATAACCAGCTTTGATGTACCCATTGATCACCTCGTGCTGATGCAACAACTGCGTGATCTGTACATCACAATGCCTTTCATTAGAAATGAGGAGCTAGTGAAACTGCTGGAAGGACTACCTCATTTGCGTCTACTGTACCTACGCAACTGTCCACTGATTAGCACTGCATTTGTGGAGCAGCTACTAGATCGGATACACCAGAATGAAAACGTGCCACAACGCGAATTGAAGATCGTGCAGAGTGACAGCAGACAGAACATTATATATATTACAGGCAAAGCCTAACCGAATTTCGTAAATACAACATTTAACGCGAAGATAATCCCTAAATATCTCAACAATTCCATGTTATTCCAATATGTGAAAATGATTCCAACATGATTATAGATAAATGATAAGATAAATAATGTGCAACTGATTTAAATATAATTTGTAAACATTTACAAGTAATCAAGAGAAATATAACGACCATTGCCATTAGACTACTTAAATCAATAAAGTTCGTTTTCAATCCAATTACTCTCAAATTCAATTCGATTTGGGCGATTCTCTTGCATTGTTCTTGTTCATTTAGTATAGATAGTATTTAGTTGGACATATGTATTTGCTTACCCGCAGGTAATTACAGCTGGGTTTGCGTCTAAATGCAAACGGTGCCTCCTCCTCGCTTTCGGAACCCAGCTGTTTGCCATTTTGGGCACCAACACCGAGATAATCATCCTCTTCGCTGTCAACATTGGACTCAATGGCAGCTGGTGAGGCGCTCTGGCGATGCAGGTGATGCAAATGGGAGAGATGCGCGGGTGAAACACCAGACGCATTGGATGCCAGGCCCAGACCAGGCAAATACTGTTGTTGCTGCTGTTGCTGTGGTTGTTGCTGCTGCTGCTGTTGCTTATCCCGTGGCAGTTTGTGTTTTCGCTTCTTATACGGTCTCTTCTCCTTGCGACTGCCGCTACCGTTGCCATTGCCTTCTGTAAGATTAAGAACATTTTAGAACCATTTAACATATCGATTTCACATGTCTTCGCATTATACTAACCAATGCCCAGACTTGATGAGTTCAGGTACTGCGACGCCTGCGCATAGACTGCCGTATTGCTGGCATTTCCTGCGGTCAGAATACCCGATGCTAATACACCACCAGTCGCCAGCAGAGCATTTGTACCTGTGCCACCGATCGCTGTTGCGCCTTGTGAGTATTGATTCGTATATAATGAATTATATACGGGTCTGAAACGAATACAATTATTCGTTAGATCACTACAGTTAAAAGTTACGTTGTAATATACATTTCATTCATAATTTTTAAGTCACAGACAAAAGAGTAATTCTATTTTATGGATTTCACCCATATCCTACTTAAATTGAATGAATGCATTACTACGTCGATAATTGTGATTTCGAATGTAAAGCAAATTAAATTAAAATTAAATCAACAATATTCTTTCTAAACATTTCACAGTCTAATGTGAATTTAAAAGGATTACGCTCAACTCGTAGTTTCTATTGATGAACTACGCATTCAAGATAATGAATAATATAAAATAAAACAGAATTGAAATTTAAAGAAATGAATGGCTTTGCAATGTACCGCGAGTTCTTGTATTGGGCATTGAGCTCAGAGTAGACTGCACCGTTGAAGTCACGCATTTCGACGCGTTTCTCAAAGATGTTGACCGTCATCTTCAGATGATCGCGCTTTGTCTCCTCGCGACGACGCACCATCTCCAGTATGGTTGTGGCACGCTGCAAGTCACGCCTGTAATTGATTTAGAGAAATAGTTTAGTCGTTTGTAATTGAAGACGATAGAAATGCTTGTTTTTGTGTACATACCGCAACTTGAGCATCTTTTCATATGACGCTTCATCATTTTTACGATTCTTTCTGGTTTGCATTTTTTCGGTGCGCCGTCGAAATGCCAAATAGGGATTATTGGAGCTGGCACCCGGTCTACTTTCTGTTTTCACGGTCAGTATTAACGGATGTTGCTATGAGAGCGAGAGATCGTTCATCGTAGATATATGTACTTTGTGCTCATAATCAACCCAATCTTACCATCTTGAGGCGCTTGTTCAGCCAGTAATCGTACACTGATATACTCGTCTCGTCATCCTGATTGAGCAACGTTTTGGCCTCGTTGAGCGTTACAACAGTTTGCCCGGAACTCTTCTCCAGCCTGTCCATCATTTGTTCGAACTTTAGTTCGGTTAGCTGCAGGCGCTGTTGCTGTCCCAACCATTCTACATCTATACTATCCATGTCATAGTCGGGCACTTCCGTGTCCAGACCAAGGGCTAAAAGTCAAACAATAAAATATAAACGATAGTTAGAAAGACCAGAAAAAGCGTATGTATTCATTAGACACATACGTTGCATGTGAATCATTTGGCGTGGCATTCTGTAATCCGGTGGATAGTAGACATCGTAGAAAGGCTGATCCGTTTGCAGCACCTCCGGCGTGGGTATGATGAGACCTGTACAAATGGCTCGTTGCAAGTGATGCTCCTGTTGATATAGAATACAGCATATTAGTGTTTATTTGTAAATCTGTTTAGGTACATTATATATAGATCGTTTAATGATCTTTGTTTTGTAACCGACTTGAACAACTCACCGACTCTTCCTCTTTTTCCATGCCGCTAGGCATTTGGGGCACAGCTCGATTGATGGCCGAATATTCCGGCAAATCTGGCAGCTCCTCCGCCAAGTAGATGGGCATCTGCTTGGACGGATCCAGGTGACGTGCTCTGAATGATAATTTCGACATTTTCTGGCTGTTTTTCTTCTTCTTTTTTTGTTTGTTTTGTTTATTTGTGTGTTTTATGAATGGAACGTTTTGCTGCTAAATGTGTGGAATTATATGTTGTTGCTATTGTTAATGTTGTTGCGGTTGCGTTTTCCTTCTGTTTCTGTTTCTATTACTGTTACTATTTCTCCTTTTGTTTTTGTTTATGTTGGTGTAAGTAGTGGTGATAGTGGCTCTTAGGTTGCTATTAATGCTATGTAGTGGCAACTGCCAATGGCTAACACTGGCAACGGCGTATCCCTACTGCAGCGTTCTTTTATTCCTCTTGTTGCTGCTGATGTTCCTGTTGTTGTTGCTGTTGCTACTGTTACTGCTGTACACGAGCCTTTTAACAATTTCGTTGTATTTGTTGTTGGTGGTGCAGAAACTGTTGCAGTTGTTGTTGCTGCTTCTCTTAGCCTCGTAAATGAAGCGCCTATGGATGGAGGAGATATGCTGCTCTTAAGCGTGTGCAACGACGTCAACCTTAACGCCGAATGAGTCTTATTTGTTGCTGTTGTTGTTGCTGCTGCTACTGCTGTTGTTGTTGTTGCTGTTGTTGGACGCAGCAACACTTGCTGCCGCTCTGCTTGCGCCTGTGCCTCTGCTACTACTGCCTCCGTCTGAGCACCGGGGCTGCGGTGGCAATGGCTGCTTTGCCAGCTAATATACGCAGCCCCTGTGCCCGTTTCCGTGCCCGTACCCACGTCCCGGCTCCGGTTGCTGCTGTCTGCCTTTTTGCTGTTGCTGCAGTTGTTGCTGTTTATGTTATTGTTACTGTTGCTGTTGTTGTTGTTGTTTCTGTTGCTTTTGCACTTTCTGTTGCTGCTGTTGCTATTAGAACGCCGCTTAACAACGGCAACTGCAGTTGCTACTGCTGTGTACAACGGCGTGTCCAACGTTGTTTCTTCAACTGTTGTGTTGCCGTTCTTCTTCTTGTTACTATTACAGTTGTTGTTGTTGTTGTTGTTGGAGTTTTTGTTATTGTTATTACTTTTTGGGATTTTGTTATTATTGCTGTTGCTGCCTTCGTCGTCCGCTGCCTCTGATGCCGTCTTCTGCTGCTGCTGCTGCTGCTGCTGTCGTTGCACGTTGTATGCGAACAGCACTGAGAGCAACAACAGGGCCAACGAGATTATATTATTGCAATTACGACGACAACGAAGTGGTAGCAACAACAATGACGAGTGCAGCAATTGTGTCGACGACATTTTTCACGTTGAAATCGAAAAAATTATGTGAATTGGCATAATTACGTTGATCAAATTTGCACATTTCAGTTCATCTTTATAATTAATAATTATTCTTATTGATTTCTTTTTGTTATTATTGTTTTTATTATTACTAATATTCTAATTATTATTCCAGTTGCATTTATTTGTATATTAATTTCTCTTGCTATATCAGTTTTCCAATTTGCTGCAGCTGATAAAAATCTGCAAAACAACAACAATAATAAATAAGTAAACAAATCACAAAACACACGCACGCACACACACACATACGCACATGCACATGCACATGCGATAAC
>JBANCZ010004051.1:0-11076 GCA_037040025.1 Sphaerogastrella javana | reverse complement strand
AGAAAGAGCGAAATTACGCTGAAAATATATCACTCGTGAACTATGCGCCAAATATAAAGGCTATGTAACAGATAGCAACGTAAAACCTCGACGAAAAAAATGCGCGTCAATTTCAATATCAGTTAAATAAATTATTTATGCATTCGTTGTACGTAAAAATGAAATGAAGTACGTGAAACATATGCAACGTTTAATATCGAAAAACATGGCTACAAATACATGAATTCAATACACATAATTCGTTCATTTGTATGCATACTTTTTTCTGCGCTCTTCTATTCTTCTTCGCGTCGACCTTTAATTTTAACGCGCATTCCATTCACGTTCACATTCGCGGCGACCGTTTTGTTTCCGTATCATTACGAATATCGATGCAATAATATTATATTATTGTAATAATAATAATTATAATTATATTAATTTTCTATATTGTATGTTCATTTAACAGAGAGCTATCAATAGTTCAAAAGAAGTGAAGTGCCTCATTTTAATTTTACACTAAGTTCTTACCAGGGCGCTGTTGTAAGATCTACCAAAAAGCTTCAAGAATATTTTAAATGAATACATCTCAAAGTGAAAAACATAATAGATCTATTTTAAATTAAGAAATTATTCCAATAGTCATATTCAATAATCATTGATTAATTTATTTATAGAGAACATAAAACACTTGGATCAAGTCCAGATAATATCCATGTTGTAATGATTCTTCAATGTTTATAATGATAATGATGATAAATGCTAAGAATTACAATTGATAAATTAAAAACAAATTATATATTTTCAAAGTTTATTAGAGAAAATGCAAACAAAATACAAAAGGAACGTCCTTATAGAGCGAGTATTACACATATAATGTATGTATATTTATATTAATGTAGGATTTTTTGAGGATTATGATAGATACACTCGGTCCAGTGTGGCCAAACGATCAACAATATTTGCTTTTAAGACTAAACTAACAAATTAAAGAAACAGTTTGTAGAAAAAATGTAACACCACTTAGTATTTATTTATTATAAGATTCGATTCGTTGAGTTTTGTTTAGTTTGCAGTTTTTGCATCGATTTTGCTTAAGTCTTTAGGGCAGTTCTCATTTGCATTCTAACCAAAAATTCCGGTTATTTTGTTTTTAATCTTATTTAGGGTACTGGGTTCCGGCTGCAAATAAATGTAAAAAATATATTAATGTGATAATTATAAAATTTGGATTTTCGATTAAATGAATATCAAATTATTTACCGTTGTTTGAACAGGTTCGGCATGTTTCAATTGGCCGTAGTTGGTGCCGTAACTGGATCCGGTTAGATCCTCCGCCTGCTGATACTGGCCCAAATCCTCTACCTGCAGCTCTTGCTGCTGCTGTTGTCCAGCATCAGAGTCCAGCTTATAGTTAGCATTCCAATCAACGTCCTCCTCCAGCTGTTGTTGCTGTCCGCCATCCACTTGATCTTGATTCCAGCCCAGGTCTACCTGTTGCTGCTGTCCCAGATCCTCCTCCGGTTCCTCGCCAGCAGCACGACTCCATTTACCCATGGTAGCCGAAGCTGAGGCCGAGGAGCCAGTCGGGCCACCACTGGCGGACGCCGCAACTGTGCCAATGGGCACGTTGACGGTGTAATCTGTGCGGCGATACTCATAGCCAGCATTGCCACCACCATGATATGAAGGCAGTGGTGCAGGGGTGGAGCGAATGGGCACGGGTAGCGGCAGGGGCGACTTGGTCTCGCCTTCCAGACCAGGCTCATCTTCATTATCGTTATCCTCATACAAATGCGGTGGCTGATCTCCGCGATCTTTGGAGAATGTGGGCTTGTTCTTGGCAGTGGCATTGGTGCTGCCATGATCAATGATGTAGCCACCGTTGCCATTGTTAGCGGGCAGATCAATCAGACCCTGGCTGAGCAGGTACACCACTCGGCGCCACATGTTCAGCTCCTGGCCATATTTATTGTACTTGGTCTGCAACTTCTGCAGGCGCCAGTGCTGTTTGGACTCCCAGCTCTGCACTTCCGACTCCTGCAACAGCTTGCGATGATTCAGATACCCCAGATAGCGCAGCTCCTCATCGCGGAACTGCTGTAGCTCCATTAGGGTCATGCCATAGTAGTTGGCCACAGCCTGGATGCGTTCGAATTCCTTGAGCTGCCAGGCCTTGAGGTCATGCAATGAAATCAGATACTGTTGGCTGAACCTCTGCAATTTCTGATCATCCTGACGCTGCCAGTCGCGCAACTGCCGCTGTGTCATGTTCTGTGTGCCAATGAATTCGTATAGGCGATCTCGTTCCTTCTGCTGCCATGTGGTGAGCATGTTGAGGCGACGATGCTCGAGCAGCTGCTCCTTGGCCATGTTGCCTACATGGATGCGTTGCACCGGCGCCAATTGATGTAGGCCCACGCCATAGAGGCGTGACAGTTCATTCTGATAGCTGCTGTCCGATGAGATGAGCTCAAGCAGCTCTTGATCGGTAATGATGACACTGGAGCCGATTTGTCGCAGGCGTTGACGCTCTTGCTCCTTCCAATCACTACCTACGACATTTCCATCGACAATCAGGCCCATTTCAGACAATCTCTGCAGTTTCTCCTTAATGAAAACGCGCAGCTCCTCCACGGTAATATGATATTGCGTGGCCAAGTAGTTCACATCGCGCATCAGCAACTGTTCCAGCGCAGAGCGACTGATCGGGTGTCTGACCACCGTCTGATAGATGCGTTCCAACTCCTTGGTCTGCCATGGCATGCCAAAACCAGATTCGATCTTTCGCTGATCCAAAAGACGTTTGAGTTCGTTTTTATACCAGGCCTTTAGCTCCTCAATGGAAATCTGATACCGTCGAACCACATCAAGCAGATGCTTCTGGTCATTAAGCAGCTTTAGCTGCAGCTCCTCAATCGTCCATTTCTGTCGGCGACGTAGCTGATCATTGATCAGACCTTGTATGTACTCGTGTTCCTTTTGCTGCCACTCCTCAACGGTGATGATAAGACCCTCATTGGCCAGCTGCTTGGCCGAGTCCTGCAGCCACAGGTGAATATCTTCTATGGTGATGTGGTACTGCTGCGCCAGCTGCTCATGTGCGGGACGATTGCGCACCAGATACAGCTCGAACTCCTGCCACGACATGGGTTTTAGGCGTGCCTCGGTGCGTAGGCGTGTCGTTAGATACTCCTGCCAGGGTTTCGTGGCCTGCTGTTGGTTCCAGATGTTGATTTGCTCATAGCTAAAATTATCCTGTGGCTTCTCAATCACGCCAATCAGCGAGAGCCTGGCCGTTTCCTTTTGTACCCATTCCTCCACCTGTTCCACGGTCAAATGATAGTCGCTAACAATGCCATTCAGCCTGGTCTTGTCACGTTTAAGGAAGTCCACAAACTCCTGGTAGCTGGTCGAGTCCTTCTGCTGTTGCAGCCAATTGTTGAAGCCGTTGCTGATCTGCTGTTGCCATTGGGTCTGCTGTTGGAACTGCACAAGTCCGGAATTCTGCAGACGCTGAAGCTCATCGCGTAGCCAATTGTCCACTTGATCGATGCTCACATGGTTGGTCTGGGAGAGACTCTCCAAGCGTTTGTGATCCTTGCTTAGCTCACGTTCCACCTCCTCATAGCTGTTGTCCTGCTGATGCTTCAACAACAGCTCAATGAGACGCTCCTGCTCAGCCACTTGCCATTTGGTTAGATTCTCCACCTTGGCATTGCCCGTTGTCTTAAGATTGATCAATTGTTGACGCAGCCATTGTTCGATTTCCTCCACATTCACGGAGTACTGATTGGCCAACTTTCTCAAGCGATCCCGCTCCTGCTGCAATTCCATTTCGAACTCCACGTAAGTGATGTGCGTCTGCTCCTTCAGCAGACTCTGCAACCGTTCCAGCTCGGACACCTGCCAGGCACTGAGATTCTTCAGCGATGTTTCCGTGTTGCCCCTGAGTCGCTTCAGTTCGGAGATCATCCACTCCTCAATCTGACCAACATTCAGACGGTACTGATCCGCCAGCTGATTGAGATGTGCCCGATCTGCCAGCAGCTTCTGCTCATACTCAGCCGTCGATAGACTATTCTTGTACTCTGCTATCATTGATTTGATGTAGTCACGCTCCACCAGCTGCCATGCCTGAAGCTGCTCAATTTCGAATTGTCCCTTCTGGTGCAGCTCTTCAATGACCTGCTTCACATAGTTCTCGATCTCCACTACGCTCACATGATGCTGATTGGCCAAGTTTTGCAGAAAGCGTCGATCGTTTTGTACCTAATAAAAAGGATGTATAAATTATTGTTCGCTATCGAGCAGAAAAATCAAATCCTTCCTTTTGAAGGAAGGAAAGATAGATAAATCATAGAATTGTTTTGGAAAGGGTGTAAACATATTTTAATGACTTACTTTTGCCTCGAATTGTTCCATGGTGATGTTTGACTGAGACTGGAGCAGCGACAGGATACGCTGTTGCTCGGCCTTTTGCCAGGATGTCAGCTTTTCGATATTCAACTTACCCTGCTGCTTGAGTCGCTCAATTTCGGATTGAACCCAGCGTTCGATCTCCTCAACAGAGGTGTGGTACTGGAAGGCCATGGTCTGCATGTGTTCGCGATCCTTGCGCAGCTCAGCCTGCAAATCCTCGGCATTCCATTGTTTGTTCTGCTTAAGCAGCTCCTCCAGGCGCACACGTTCCGCTAGCTGCCAGGATGTCAGATTATCGATTTGGAGTTTACCCTCGTCACGCATGCGAGCTAGCTCCTGCTTCATCCAGCTCTCGATTTCTTCGACCTGAACGGAGTATTGACGTGCCAGTTTCTCCAGCAGTTCGCGATCCTGGCGCAGACGTGCCTCCAGCTGCTCGGTGGATTTGTATTGTTGCTGTGCCAGGTTCTTCAGATGCAAACGCTCAACTTCCTGCCAGTTGGTGAGACGCTCACTGGGCTTAAGCAGACCCATGCCGATGAAACGTTGTTCCTCCTTCTTGACGAACTGTTCGATCTCCTCAATCTGGACGTTGTGCTGCATGGCCAGGCTTTGAAGACGTGCACGATCCTGGAGCAACCATTTGTGGAATTCCTCGACAGTGTAGTCTCGCTCTTGGACCATGTTGGTAAGATTACCACGCCATTCCTGTTGCCAATTCTGGAGACGCTGCATCTCGAGAAGTCCATCCTTTTGCAGTTTATCGATTTGTTGCTTGATCCATTGCTCGATCTCCTCGACACGGACTTGATTTTGCTGTGCCAAGCTGTATAGATGCGTCTGATCCTTGCCAATCTTCTTCTCCAGCTCCTCGATGGACAGATCATTCTTATTGACCAGATCCAGCAGACGTTGACGCTCAATCTTCTGCCAGTTGTTCAGCTGCGTCTCCATATGCAGTTGTCCCTCACGCTGCAGACGATCGCCCTCAGACTGAATCCATTGCTCGATTTCGGAAACCTGCACATTGTAGGTCTTGGACAGATCATCGAGTCGGGCACGATCTGCAAGCAGCTTCCGCTCAAACTCATCAATGGAGTACTTATTCTGCTGCACCAGTTGGGCAATCTGTTGACGCTCGGCCACCTGCCAATCCTTTAGTGCTGAAGCCTTAAGCAGACCCTCGCTCTGCAGACGCTGCAATTCCTTCTTGAGCCACTCCTCCACATCGGTTACCTGAATGTGATACGTATTAGCCAGCTCGAAGAAGTGGGTCTGATCCTTCTTGATCTTCGACTCCAGCTGTTCCACGGTCAGCGAGTTTTGTTGGACCAATGTCTGCAAGCGTTCACGTTCACGCTGCTGCCACAAGGCCAGCTCCTGCTGCACATCCTTGAGCAGACCCTCCGATTTGAATTTCTGGAATTCACTACGAATCCAAGATTCAATCTCATCCACACGCACCTTGTAGGTGCGCGCAAATTGCTCCAAGCGAGCACGATCATTAATTATTGAACTCTGGAAGTCCTCGATGGTCAATTGATTCTGTCCAATGATGTTACGCAAATTAGCGCTCACACTCAGCTGCCAATCCTTGATATGATCCTCCAACTGCTGCTGTCCGACCAGCTGCAATCGCTGCAACTCCTCACGCTGCCATTTCTCGAGCTCGTCCACGCCCACACGATATTGGGCTGCTAGATTCTGCACATAGCTACGATCCTGAGCCATCTGCTGCTGCAGCTCACTGAGACTGCCACGATGCTGGGCCAGCATGGATTCCAGACGAGCACGCTCGGAGCTCTGCCAGGTACTCAGTCTGGTGACCTGTTCGTTTTGCTCCTTGATCAAATCACCAATGCGAGCGACCTCGCCGCGCAGCCACTGGGTCTGGCTCTGCATGTCACCCTGGTATTTGATGGACAGATCCTTGAGGCGCTGCTGGTCTGTGCGTATGGAGTTCTGCAGCTGCAATATGGTCGCATTGTGCTGGCGTATGAGCTCATCCAAACGCTCTTGCTCCTGCTTATTGTCGACTATCAAAGAATTTGAGTCCACCACTGGACTTGGCTGAATATTGGGACTCAGGGAGTCATTGATACGATTGAAGTGTACAAAGAGTCGCTGCTGTTCCTGTCGCTGCCACTGCTGCAGCTGCTCCTGCTGTACACCATACTTGGAGGCCAGCTGACGCAATTTAGCGCTATTCTCTTGCTGCCAGCGCTCGAAGTCTTGGGTGTTGAAACTATTCTGATGGATCAGCCAATCGAGGCGTCCACGTTCCTGTCGCTGCCAGTTGCTGGCATCATGCACCTGTCCCTGGTATTGATTCAGCAGCGCATGGTAGCGAGCGAGTTCGCGACGATGGAACTCTTGGAGGACGGGCAGAGTGGTGTGATAGCGATGCACTACACCCAACAGACGATCCTCCTGCTGATGTTGCCAATCCTCCAGGCGTTGTGGCGAAGTCAAATACCAGAAGAAGTGCTCACGCTCTTCGCGCTTCCATTGCTCATCGCGCGGCACAGTAGAATGTCCGAAAGGTCGCTGATTATCAAACACCAATTGACCATCTACCCAGCGCTGCTGAGACTCTGACCCATCTACGGAGCTGGTGCCATCAGAGTGCGTGGTTATCGTCTTATTGAAGCGGCGCAGAGTCACTGTCGAACTGGAGCTTGGCTGGCTAACCTGACTGAATGAAGGCACGGCGCTCATTTGACCAAAGGAGGGACTTAAACGACTGCCACCATCCACACTGACTACCGATCTGTAATCAACGACAGACGGTTCCATGCGATCCCTTATCCAGTCCTGCAGTCCTAACTGGCTCTGCATGCCATTTTGTTGCGTGTAGTAGCTATGCGTTCTCTGTTGACCAGACTGTCCAGATTGAACCATCGGATTGCTGCCATAGCTGCTGGTCAGCTTAGTAGCCTCCGTGCAGTTGCGATGCACAACATATGTCTTGCCGTTGACCACCTTCACCTCAGCGGGATACGCATAGTTCTTCACCTCATCAAAATTACTTAAATCCACAGGCTGGAACGGACTTAAATCCAAAGTCTGCTGCAGTCCACCCGTACTGGCAGCATACCGCTCCAGCACCTCGCTTGCCTTGCCATCGAAGAATGCTGGCTGTGCGATGCTGTTATAGCTGATCAGACCTTGTCTCATGTCGTTCACCAGCTGCTGGCTAATTTGCAGGCACAGCGCGTCCAACTCGCCGGCTGTCTTGCCGCTCAGCTGCAGAATGCTTGCTGTGGAGTAGAAACAGATGATGTAATTAAAAAAAGGAAAAGTTTTCACAGCATAAAAAACAATTAAAATACTTGAAATATTTCATTTTGCCTATGTTTGATCAGCGGCTTTGTAGGTCACAATAGATGCCGCCATTATTAATTCTCTTTGAGCTACTTAACAGCCCTGTTATATAACAGTACCATTAACAGATGATAAACATGCCTGTGCAAGCTTACCACGTTTTTAGAGTGACGTTTTGCAACACTGGTTTAACTATGCTCCCAGTTATTTTTGCAAAATATGTAAAACATTTGATTAATAGACATAAACTTAAAAAAGTTAATAATTATTTATTATCTATAAAAAATGCAATTAATAAAATTGTTTTTTTATTAAAATCCTAGTCCCTTACATGTTATATATTCAAATTAATTAACAAAACTTAAAAAAAAGACTTACTTCAGATTTTAAATGAGGCAAATTAATTATATTATAAGTAGAATAAATGTATGGTGTCATATTATTATTATATATTATGATGTCACGATTTATTTTCATGTCGAAAATTATCACTGAAATTCTGAAATTCGGCCCACTCGAAATTCGAATTGAAATATATTTCATGTATTTTTTTTTTTAATGATAGTCTGTTGAACATGGTCATGTTTTGTTTTTTGTGCCTATGTAGTTCCTCAATTAATACAATATTACATTATCTCTAAGGGAAACCGATTAAGGTGTTAGTTTGGCCTCAAATTCCAATTTGATTGGCTGACTGAATATTCAATAAAATTTGAACTAGCCGACCTTTCTTTGGCTAGATAGATAATACGTAAAAGTGAAATTATTCATTAAGATTTGTACTACTGTATGTGTTTTCTAGTTCAATTTTGCTCTATATTTATACCATAAATAGATAGGCTATTGTTTGCGGTCAGTTTAAAATTAAAAGGTCAGTTCCGGTTATTAATTTCAATACGAATAAAATGTTCTTTATGTCTACGGATTCAACTGATTCAAGGAACATTTGTACTTGTATTAAAATGCATAAAAAATACTTACAACTCCAGGGAAGCGGATGAGCCAGGGTATTGCTGCCTCCGGCGGACATGGCATTGTATTCCTGGGTCAATCGATTGGCAAACTCTCGCACTTCATTCAGATGGCTGTGGCCCCAACTGTTAAGCTGGGATGGACCCTGTACCAGGGACTGTGGCTGTCCAAATGAGGAGGAGGAGCTGGTTCTATAGCTGTTTCTGTAACTGCTGTAGCCCTGGCCACTGGCTATGAGGGCCAAGAGCAGCGCACACACACCCAGAGCTCTCATTCTGAGGTAGAAAAAACTAAAAGAGAAGACGTACAACTATGTCATTCATAATTGATAAATGGGTTAAGAACTGGCACAAATTAATCTACGGAAAACCTCAATTGATATTTGAAAAAGAATAAAAATCGAAGAAAAAATTGAATTTGTTTTTGGAGCGCTTGCGAGGCGCCTGATAAGATGCTCGAAATTGAAATCTAGTTCAGTTTGTACGAACGTATGTGGATTATCATCGAACAGGGGGCCAGTAAAGGTTAGCGCACAGATAATGAGCATGTTACTTGGCATAGCCTTTTCTTAAATCTGGCTTCGTAATATTATTATTATGAATTTTTTTCGATTTTTTTATTTCATTTTTTTTTCTTTTTTTTTGGCATCAAGTTATGCTTCAATCTTTCATCCGGTGCGCAACGATTCGTGGAATTGATAAGTGATTCTAAAGAAAACGTGTTGATTTTGACGTTTTATTTTGAAAAGACACAGATATTGGTTGAACCTGTACTAAGATTGTTTGCAGTGCATGACAGAAGCAACAATGTGTTGCGGGGAATATCAAGAAAATAATGTAATACACAAAATTCACAGAGAGAAAAACAAGCTTCAATTTCATTTAAGTCAATCACGTTATTTATGGGTGATGAGATATTTAAAGTAAAATTTACATATATATTGAAGCATTAAAATGTATATATTTTAGGTATGTTTTAAAAACAATATTTCACTGTCACCATGTGACTTATAATTGTTTTCTCTCAGTGTGCTGCACCACAGCATTGGGCATATCCATCAACACCCTTCCAATGCCCGATTTTTCGAGTAAACAAACAAGAAATTGGTCATATGGGTCACATTTGTCTCTGGCTATACCGAAAGCACCATCGATCTGATATGATATGATTTGACTATTTCTGGAAACACTAATTTTGGGTTCGGTTGCAGATTGTCGCTCTGTGGCCTTATGTGAAAGTGCAGGCGTTGTCTATTTTTGTCTGCTCCTAATAAATTTTGACTGCAATTCGTCTTTACTATATTCGAATTGTATTCAGACACTCACTTGATAAACACACTCACACTCGCACTCACACTTACGCAGACACAGACACTGCGAGTGTTATGTGACTAACTAATGATTAATATGTGTGAACTGGTCAATCGATCAGGATCACTTTCACTGTATATATTCCACTGTCCGATTTTGTATTCGAGTATTCGATCGTATACGAATTGTAGACGCTGCGCCGCGTTGCGCTGCCGAACAGCAACTGACAGGCGAGAGGCTGGCGTAAAGCTTTTATTCGAAAACTATTCGAGAGCAATTCGAATAGAAATTCGAAAAAGATGCCATGTATATGTATATGTATAGAATAGAATTGAATTGAGCGCTCTAGGCTTATCAATGCTTGAGACATCATACTGAAGTATTAGTTCCATGAACCGCAACCAGATGAAAAAATCATAATAGCAATAATGGACGTCATCAATGGGCTAGAACTTGTTTCTTTTTATTTCGGGCTTTCAATCGATCTTCTAATGAGCTCATGACTGACTCATTTTAGCCGGCAGCAGAAAACCTCTTGTTGCTGTTTACACCTCATGACAATATATCAAAAATACATTGCGTTTGCCACTTTTTTTTTTTGTTTTTTTGGTTTATTTAATTTTTTGCAAAATTATATATGATCTCATGAGCTGCAATTGAGCATTTGTTACATGACAGCGACAGTTTTTTTATTTTGTTGTCACTCTCTTTTTTTCTATTTAAATAGATTTGGAGAAGGAGGCGCGTCATATGGCGTGGGGGTCACAAGTGTTGATTTTTTGTTGTTGTTTTTTTTTTATTGTTGTTTGTTGCTTTTTGTTTATGCATATTTAAAAGTGATTCAAAGCAATTAGGCAGAAAAACGATTCTGATATTCTATATGCAAATATTACCTTGACCTTGCTAAAATTTTGCTATTTGGTTACTGCAATCGGAATGTTTGAAGAACTAAGAGGGAAATACCGTATTAATACCATATCCTAGTCTCTATATTAACACATTTAATTAGGGCCTGTTCGGCAAGAATAATGGGATATGATATGTTCGTGCAAATGCTCTTCCTCACACC
>JBANCZ010004050.1:0-11085 GCA_037040025.1 Sphaerogastrella javana | reverse complement strand
CCTACTGTTGGATATGTATATATGTATATATGTATATATGTATATATGTATATATGTATATATGTATATATGTATATTTTATTTTCATTTCTTGTTTAGGGGCATTTAAAATTTTCTTATCGCTGTGAATTTGACACCGCAAATGTTGGTGTTGTTGGGTTCCCGTTTAAGATATACATATATATATTTGTGTAAATATAGGGTAGATATAGAATATTTTAGAAAGAAGCCAATTTATGGGCCATAATAATAATACCATAAAACTGTGGACTTTCGCTAGGTGGCATTTAATTAATGACGGTTTCATGGCAGTTGATCAAATGAAAAGAAGGGTTGCCGATTTACAATACTATATATATCTATACATTGTATGCCTTTATATTAAACTATAACGTAGTTGCATACATATTTCTGCCATAATTTAAAGCAAAACTGAACCTAAGCAAAGGACTGCATATCTCTCGATCTATTGATTATAAAGGGTCTTTCCAGCACTTTGTCCTGATAGAAGGGGTGGGTGCAGGGTGCAGGGAGTAGGGTTTAGGGTGTAGTTGCGTACATATATATTCGATATATTGGATTTCTAACAATGCTTCGGTAGTAATTTAATCTAGTTAAAGGTAGACTTGAACAGTCTCTTTTTCTCTCTTCTTTCGTCTCTCTTCCTTCCCTCTCTTTCTCTCTCTACATATCTCTTTTTTATCTTTCTTTCTCTCTCTTTTTCTCTCTCTCTCTTGTTTTCTCTCTCTTTATACTAGCGAATGGTTATTGACATGTTAAATTGAATTATACAAAAAAAAAACCTCGCTGATTTCAATTAAAGAATTATTTTCATTTTTATTTCACTTTTTTTTTGGTTTTGATTTTCGTATTTGATTTCATTTTTTTCGCTTTGTAATTTGCTATCTCAGGTTCATTCACTTGTTGCTACTCTACACTCGTTTTGTTTTTCTTTCGCTACTTTTATTATTGTTTGTTGGATTTTTTTACTGTCGGCTTTCGTCGAGGAAGTCATCATCATTGCTTAAATAGCCAAAGTTTTTACTGTTGTTGTTTTTCTTTTCTTTTCTTCTTCTTCGTCGTCTTCTTCTTCTTGTTCATCATCTACTTATTGTTGCTGATGTTTACTATCAAATGCTGCGCTCTCTCACGTTTTGCTCTTCAACTTGGTTTGGTCCCTTGATCATCTCTCGTTTATATCTTGCTCCTCTCCCATTCATCTCTTGCTCCTTTCTTGTTCGTCTTCGTTTTGTTTCTTGCTTTTGTTTTTGCGCCATGAAAACTTTCAGTTCAGAAATTAGTTGCAGCAGCTGGCACGGAAGCAAAAACCAAAGAAACAATTGAGAAGAGGGACAAGGGAGTAGACACACGTGAGAAGAGACAAGCGACAGTCGCAAAAACAAAGAAAATCAACAAAAATCAACAAAAACATTGAAAAAAAATAAAAACGAGCAACTAATTTTGCCGTCATGTTTTGACGGTGAAAATATTGAAAAGCAATCAGCTTGTTATTGATAAAAAAAAACGATGGAACAAAAACAAAAACCATATAATATGCAAAAGAGACATGCATAGTTGATTAAACGCTCAACACGATGATTCTACAGTTTCTCAAATCTCGAATTACACTCAAGAAAAAAACTTCAACTCTTCCCAGTTTGATCACACATAAATCTTAAGTCTTTGGATCTTAACGCTTTAAAGATATTCGAATCAATTCAATTGTCAAACTGCAATAATATGATATTTTTTGAAAATTTATAATATAATTGAAAATATTTTTATTTATTGTTATTTAATGATATTAATGATATTTATTTGATATTGTTATTGTTTATTTGAATCATCTTGGTATTATTTATTTTTATCTCCGAACAAAAGACCTTTAAATATCTGTTCTTTTCCTTTGTGCAAACTAAAAATAAAACCAAATCGACTTAATCGGTTTATTTTTAATTTTCTGCGTTTAATTTTGTCCATTTGATTTATGCAAATTTTGTTTTTTGTTATTTTTTTTTTTTTTAGCCAACAACAGAAATGTAATAATATGAATGTAAGTTAGGCACGTTTATGGCTTATAAATCGTTATAAAAGACAGTTATGCAGACATTAAATCAATTTTTATTCAAGTTTCGCTACATAATCAAAATAAAATATTTGATTGGTTTAACTTCATTTTATTATTTTTGTTATGATTATTGGTAGCTATTAAATTTGTTTAGTTGAATAATGATTACATTAGAGAAGGCGTGTTAATATTATTACCAATGATATTACAATATATAATGTTATAGCCGTTTTGTGTGCCACGGAAATTGCTTTAGCTTTAGTTTTAATATTTTAGTATTTTATTTCAATTTATTTTGCTCTTAATATACCTAAATGAATGAATGTAAACGTTAAAAAAATAAATAATTTTCAATATTTCTCTTTTTAACACATTAAGCGGCTGTTCTATTAAATATTATTATTATTATTTTATTTTTACTTCTATAAGAATTTATATAAACACAATATTATACTAATTTATATCACAGAATTAAATATTTAACCGCCCCTAGCACACATATTTGATATTTGAAAGTACAGCTTGATAGCATTATTGGAAGTATGAAATAAAAGCGTTTGTCCAACGGATGCTTAACCGAAGAATTTATAAGATATTTTTGTTAAGAAAAGTTTTTCCGTTTTCATAATATTTTTTCTTCGCAATTGCTCATTATTATTTACGTTTTAAAATGGTTGATTAAATTATAACAAAATAATTAAAATATTTACCAAATTGAATGTGAAATTTGGTAATAAATTTCCAAAAAAAAACCGTTAACCTTCAAACTCAAAACTTGAAAATTTCGCCCCAAAGTAGTATAACAGACGTCCACTCAATCCACTCATCCGCAATTATTCATTTCATTCACTTTTTGGCACTCACCTGTTTTCTTAACCATTTTGCACTATTTTTGCTGCTGCTGTTGCTGTTGTTGTTGTTGTTGTTGCCACTTGTGTCTAGCGCCGCGTGGGGTTCGTTGAGGTTGTTTTTTTTTATACTTTTTTTGATTTATTTTTTAACTTTCGTTTTTTTGTCGCTTGTTGTTGGGTAAAAGTGCGCTACGATTTTTTATTCGATTTTTTTTTGGATTGTTTATTATGATTGAATTCGAAAATTATTGTGGCAAATGTCTTATTGCCAAATAATAATAATAATAATAATTGTTAAGGTTAAGTGTTTGCTGCTGCTGTTACAATTGCAGCCAACTTCAATGCGATCAATGGAATTCGTAAAGCGCCCTCTATGTAGCGCCCTCTATGTACCGTAACTCAATCAATTCCTCCTTAACACAAAACAATTAAACTTTTTATAATTTTGTTAGTTTTTTTTTAATTTTTATTGTTTTTTTTTAAATTTTTTCACTTTAGTTTTTAGTTGTCGAATTTTTGTCTATTTTTTAACAATTTTTTTTGCCAATTTCACTTAGCCGTTATTTTGTTTGCTCACTTTTGGTTTCTTTTTACTTTAAATGAAAGCATGTAATTTGATTTAGTGTTATTCAATTTGCAATTGAAATTTGCAATTGTCAATTTCTTTTTATCAATTAAAATTTTTTTTTTTCAATTGAAATTTGTTTATTTTTTTTGGTAATTGTCACTAAATTTCGAGAGCTTTATTAGAAGTCTTGCACTTGCTTGTGGCTTGCCTTATGCCTCTTGCTTTTACTTTTGCGTTTGTTGCTTTTGACTTTTTGCTTTTGCTTTTTGTTGCTTTTTGTTTTGCTTTTGCTTTTGCTTTTATGCCTTGCTGCCACGTTCGCTGCTCGAGCGCAAATAAACGTTGCGGCCGCTGTGTCTGTAACTGATATACTCTCAGTCGGACCGAGTGTTGACGCTGACGTCGACGTCGACGCTGACGCTGACGCAGAGGTTGACGCAGACTTTGCTGCTTTGTGGTTGTTGCCGCCGTTGTCGTTGCTAACTTGGCCTATACTTTGTTAGCCGTTAGATTTTTCTTTTTGGGCTTGGCGCTAGCTTTAGCTTATGCTCTGTGTGTGTGCGTCTAAAGGATTGCGGGCTTGCCCTTATGACTTAATTAGCAATTTACTTGCCCTTTCTGCAGTTACACTTGCCTACACTAGACAACAAAAACAGGTTGTTTTCGATACCCTGGGTTACAAAACGCGAATTTGAAGCTAGAACCTTGTGCTTTAGAGCATATGTCCAGAATTACATTACACACCTTCTTTTTTATCGATTATCGATATCTGATTACTGATTAACGGTATCGATATTAATTAGAAATCGATTATCGATCATTTTGCTTAAAAAATTTTATATAAATTTACCATTTTCAAGAGATTTTATTAAAAAATAGAGGATATTTTTGTAACGTATTAATTTACATTATCAAATATATTTAATATTTTTCTTTTTCTTGCAATTAATATTTTACCTATAAAAAAAATCTTAAAATATAATTCAAGCATATTTAATTGCTTTCAATTATTTCTATCTGAAAATCTGTTTACTTTCGTTCTGTTAAATAAATATTTTTAGAACTTTTGAAAGTCATGTCGTGCAACTTGAGAAATTGCTTATAATAGACCCAAAAAAAAACTGATTCAAGTACTCGAAAGAACCCATTCGAGCCGCCTTATCAGCTTGAAGAACTTAATTCGTTTAACTGATTATTATTAATCCAAAGCGTCCCTGAAAAACCTTGCCTGAATTCTGATATGATATATAGACTTTATCATATTGTAATGTATTTTTCATTTTCCATTTGCTGTTTATGGCATAATTTTTTTTGCAGTTTTTTTAATGCCACTTTTCACCGTAGCCTAATGGGATATGGTTCGTTGAGCCCTTATCACTTTTCATTATTTCACTTTTATTTTTAGGGTAATTTTCACAGGGTTTTGGTGCAGTGCTCCGCTTTAATATTGATTATTATTGCACATTAGAGTTTGCTCATTTTTTTCCTTTAGTTTCTGTTGTTGTTATTGTTATTGTTTTTGTTTTTGTTTTTCTGGTTGTAGTTAATGGGTCTTCTGCTTATAAATATAACTGCAAAAACCTTGTCATATTTATTTCAGGCCCAAGCAACAGTTGCAGCGGTTTATTGACAAAACAAATGACAGGCGAACAAACAATAACAATAACAATAACAATCAGTAGTCATCGTCGTCGTAGTGTAGACCCTTACAGTTTCTTTGATAAACAAGTTGTCGTAGAGGTACACGCTCAGACAGATTGTCTGTGTGCGCTCCGAACGCCTACCAAAAGTGGGCGTAGCCAGTGCCAAAGACACCGCTTTAGCCACAATTAGAAGTACTTAAAGCTAGACGATCATTAAATTGGCACGAAACCAGAAGCAAAACCAGAGAAAGACACTGAGAGGGTAGCTGAGAGAGTGTCTGACAGGGTGGCTGAGAGGTTTTCTGAGACGGTAGCTGAAGTGTTTGACTATGGTGAAGACTGTGAAGAAGATTAAGAAAGAGTGTGAGGAAGTCTGATAGGGTGCCTGAGAATGTGATTGAGAGGAGGACTGAAAGGAAGAGTCAGAGGGAGATTGAGAGGTAGACTCTGGGGAAGGCTGAGTCTGAACCGAAGTCTTAGTCCGAGAATCACTCTGATGTAAATAGTGAATAGATCAATAGGTGAATGATGACAATGAATAAATGATAATTTGAATTAATACTACTATACGAGCGGTTTGTTTTACAACCTCATATATTTTTTCAACTTTTCACATACAGACCCTGCATACTTTAAAGTTTTCAGTAAACATTTTTACTGAGATTATTTTTCCCTCTTTCTATCTCTTTGGATTCGCTTTGCATTTTAACTAATTGGCTAGCCATGCTAATCTTGTTAACAACTAAATAGTATAGTAGTAATTTCCGTTAATCTTAAATCGCCGACAATGATTAGTTGGGCTTTAGATCTGTGTGTATCTAGTTGAACTAACAATTAATACATGAAAATTGTGTTAGTATATGGAAAAAAATTGTTTGTTTTTTTTTTCAAATTACTTATTAATCTGTTGGCGTACAATGCTAAGTTGATTCACCGTCATAAAAAGCATCTTGAATTAATTTTTAATCACGACTAAAACTAAGCTATAGCTTTATTCCAGTGATGTAAGCATTTCCAGTAATAAAACTACATATTTAGTATACCAATTTCCAAGCAATTTGCTTTATTTACTGCATTTAATGTGAGAGCCCAACTCCAGAGTTTATTTTCCTTTTCTAATTGTTTCAGAATCTCTATAGAGATACCCTGCAATTACTTATACAGCTAATGAGCTCTAATGTATACGCGGAATTAATACTTTTTGCGTTATATAATTTTGTATAGAATGAAGTAATAGTGGAAATATTTCCGTTTCTATTTATCGGGTGTATAACCAAATTTTCCATTTGTTGCGTAGAGTATGCCCTACCCGAGTTGGTAGGGTATATACAGACTCAAATAATAGCAAATAAGCGCAAAAACTGTGTTTATGTTGATCAATTAAGTCTTTTAGACTAAGCAAAAGAGAAAAAATATGATTGATACCGAATAGACTGAACAGTAGGGACGGTCCCTGACTGTTAGGACAACAAACCTGTTATATGCGTTGTATTAAAGTATTTATTGTTGTATATAACTTTGTAGAGTAAATGCTGGGCTATGAATAGAGGACAATATAAAGAAGGTTTCCATGCACAACCCTGTTAATTAAACATAAAGGCCCTTATACCGTACCCATAGTTATAGTTATTGCATTTACAAAGATTTAAAAGACCTCGTTTTGTATATTGTGAGCACAGTGCCTAGAAATCGAATTCAATAGACCCGTCAACATGACACCCACCCTGCCCCTATGAGTGGCGACATTGAAACTGCTTTAAAGCCGCAAATCTATAGCCACAACAATTTGCGACTGTAATTGTGCGCTTCCAGACAAGAAATTTTGTGGCTTAAACATTCAGTTTGGAATAGAAACATAAACAGTGAGTGCAAAAAATCAAAAAAAAAAAAAAATATATATATATATATATTCAAATAGAAAAAATCAAAAGATTGAGCGATGTGCGTCGTCGATCGTTGGGATTTTCGACGGTGTTGTAGTTGTTGTTAGTCGGAATGATTTACAGTTATTGCCGGTGCTAATCATGAAATGAGTTTTTTTTTTGTGTGTGCGTAAAAAGGCAACTGGCAGCAATAAACGCACATGAGTCAGTACAAATCGAGCCATGAAATGGCTAAAAAAATGGCTAAAAATCAAAAAAAAAGAAGGCGATCGAAACTGTCTTGGAAATTGGTTCAATTTGCGGTTCACTTTAGGTGTGGAGGAGTGTGTGCCACGTGCAAACTATAGATGCATGATTATCAATGCCTATGCACAGACAAACACACCACACACACATACACACAAACACATACCCATACATATACACACACAGATACACAATCCATACACACATGTATAGATCGAATAAAGGTCAATGTCATCAGCTCAATGCTGATGCTGCAGCTTTGACACTTCGGAGCGCAGCTTCAACTTCATCCATCAAACCATATTTTTTTTGTATTTTTGCCAGTATCTGTATCTGTATCTGTATCTGTATCTGTATCTCTTGTTTGCCATATGTATTTTTGTGTGTGAGAGTGTGTTTGGAGCCCTGCACAGCTGCCTGATTGAGCGTCCAGTGCGCCCGCCTAATGCAAATTTGTTAGCGCCTTATTATGGCCAAGAGCTCCCCCCTGATTTGTATCTTATATGCACACACATACCATACATACATAGGTACTATAGTATATGTTTTTTTGATTTTGAGGTGTATCCACTTGTGTGTTTCAATAAGGCCGCCGCTTGTGGCCACAGTCAACATCGCATTGTTGTTTCTGGCCAACGGCGTGTCATCAGCTCATTTGTTTCAAATTTTTAGCTTTTTTTTTGGCTTTTTGGCTTTTTTTTGTAGTCACATATTTTGCAGTTTCTGCTTTTTGCAGGTCTTAAATGTTATTATTGTTGCTTAAATGCTATTTTAACCTCTACAATGTTACCATTATTGACACACACACACACACTTATACACACACACACGCACACACATCGTGGGAAATTCTGCTCTGTTGTCTGTGGGGGCGTTTCACAGTGCTTCAATTGGGCGCTCGAATACATCACATCGACATATACTATATTGTATATATCTTACATTTGTCTAGCACGTTTGGGTTGAAGAAAAACTGGTCGAATCTACGCATTAAAGGCCTTATACGCACCCAAATGACTCAGAAGGTTTGCATAAAAAAGATATTTATATACCCTATATAAAGAACCCATTTTCTGTATCTTCTGTTTAAGAGTTATTAGGTACTTTTTAAAATATATGTATATTTTATTTATTATAATTTATATTATATTTTATCTTTTAATTGTAAAGTTTTATTTTCAATCTTACTTTTTATAAAAATTATCTTTGATCTTATATTTTTGACCTCTAAATTAATGCAAATAATTATTAGGAGTATAGATTTAATTAGAGTATAGAGAACAGTATAGAGTACAGTATAGAGTAGAGTATAGAGGAGAGTATAAAGAAGAGTATATAGAAGAGTATAGAGAAGAGGATAAAGAAGATTATAGAGTAGAGTACAGGGTAGATTAGAAGGTAGAAGGTAGGTAGGAGAGTATAGGGAAAAGTATAGAGAATTATAAAGTAGGGTAAAGAGAACAGTATAGAGAAGAGTATAAAGTAGAGTGTAGATCAGAGCAGTTAAGAAAATGTAGAGTATAGAGATCATTCAGTTTTGACAGATGGAAAGACATCATCTTGGGGGCAACCTGGGGCAATCTATGGGTACTTCCTGCCAATGAGGCGCGTGCGCTGCCAAAAAATTGCAGGCAATTAACAAATGTGGCTATAGATTTTCAAGCATTTTTTAGCTCTAGCTGTTTTTTGTTGCCGCTACACTTGAGAGTTGAAGAGAAGAATTTTGATTGACACACTCAAGTGCGTGTGTTGGCTCAGCTTTTGGCCATTTGTGTTTGTTTAATTGTTGTTATAGCAATCTTAAAAAACAAAATACAATATTATTTGCTCAGCCAAATACCGAGAATACACCGAAACGAGTAAAACAAATTGTTCTTTATTTTTATTATTGTATTTTATTTTATTTTTTTTTTGCCACTTTTGCCGGCTTTTATTTTATTATTTTATTAGTTTGCGGTTGAGTTTATTATATATATTTTTTTTGGTTATTGTAACTTTGGGGCAGGGCTTTTGTATGTCGTACGTGTTGCCTGTGTTCTGAGCCATTAGCATTCAAATCGGTCACAGAGCGAGAATGTTTAATGTTAATGCCAATGCGAAATCTTGAAATGAGAACAACAACAAATCGCGCAATTGATGGAGAGATGTTGTCGATAAGGTGATTTTTCGGCTTTTTTTTTGTAATTGCTAATCTTAAGTCGATACTAAGCAGCGTGTGATTTTTTTTATGTGCGCTTCCGTACGCGTACTTTTATGGCGCAGTTTACGTTTAATTTACTTAATTGATAGTATGCCCCCCATGCCGTGCTATATCCGCTGTTCCATTTGTCATTCCCAGCCATTCGCATCGCAATAGTCCATATATGAAGCCGTTCCCTATTCCATTATACCATCATACCATCATACAATTATACCATCATATCCTCATTCTTTATTCCATCATTCCCTATACCATCATACCATTATACCATCATACCGTCATTCCCTAGTCCATCATTCCCTATACCATCGTTCCCATACCTCTTTAAACCTCATAACTCACGCTGTGCTGGCCACCTTTCCTAGACCCTTGTCGCTCTGTCCTGGGGTTTGGGCCTCCTAGGCATGCAAATGTAATGCCTCGTCATCCTGCTGGGCCTCAAAGTTCAAGGGCGCAGCTGGGCGTGGCTCGCTGTCAAATGTCAAGTGTATGTTGTGCGGAAGTTTCCAGAAATTTGAATAATGAAAAATCAGCTTGGTCTCCGACTGAAAACAATGTGTGGGTGCAAGATTTTCTTATCGATAAATACAGGGGTCTAGCCAGAATGGCTATAACGGCAGCTAGAGGTATACATTATGAAACAGTCAAAGTAATTACAATTTACAGATGGTTTTAAAATTACTCTAAAGTATTATTATATTTATTATTACAATACAAAAAATATACACACCTGTTTTAAAAAATTATTTTTTAATACATGTATTATTGATATTAAACAACTTCGCATGTAAATATTACGAGAAATATTACGAGAGAAAGCATGGGAAAGGCTCTAGTGATATGGCTAGAAGACCAAAATCAAAAAAGAATTTCAATTAATACGAATGCTATACAAAATAAAACTTTAAAAATTTATGAAGAACGACTTAATTGAAATGATCAAAAATATTAGCGAAAACGAAAAATGATGTTGAATCTCACCTTCGAAACTATGAACCCAATGCATTCACAGCAAAAATCGCTAACGAGGGACTAGTGTTAGGAGGAAAATTAGGAAACCATTTTCAAGAACATGATCCGAATGTTGAACGAGCTCTCAAATTTCAACGAGATGTTAATATTTATTTTTTTTCTTTTGCTATTAAATAATTTATATTCAAATAAATTCAATTATTTTTATGTTTTCTATGATTTAAATGATATTTTTATATTTTATTAAGTGTTTTAGTCATTTATTCTGTTCAAATGCTTAAAAATATCTTGTTTATACGATTTTTCCATATAAAAATTATTTTTACGAATTACACGATTTTTTGCCAGAAACGTATCTACCGTGTAAAACGAATTTGTCGTTTTATTCTTTGTGACTAATTTCGTTTTCTTTTGTACGTTTGGAGGAGTTGCTAGTACTACCTTGCGCTTCACGGTTTGAAAGCGCTTCGTAGCTATGCTAGGAGCAGGGTTGCCATCCTCATGCCGTGAAGCGTCGGTGGCCTCGAGCATTTCAACTTCGACATTAGGAGCTGTTTCCATAACAGCTTTTTTGAGAGCTAAGCCAAGAGCTGTATGCTTGGTGGTTTTTTTTGGCCACCAAGAAATTTCGAGGGAGCACAGTGCCCTCCCGCC
>JBANCZ010004049.1:0-11095 GCA_037040025.1 Sphaerogastrella javana | reverse complement strand
TGTTACACACAAATCGACTTTGCACAAAGTTAATAGACCCTTTTTGTGTTTTTTAAACACAGGGTCTAAAAAAAGAAATATAAAGAAAAATGGAAAAAACGACAAAAAAAATTGTGCAAATATTTGCATGCTCTGTCAAAATACCAAAAGTTATTATATAAATATTTGTATAATGTTATTTCTTCGCCATTGTACACACTCGAAATACCACAGTGAAAATGAAAAGTAATCTCTTAACTTTTCTGGCCAGAACTTGACCAGACATTCGTCTATAAATAACGCGTCCAAACACTCGACTCTGCGCACTTAAAGCAGTTGAATAAGCTATTAATATATTACTTGTTTACCCAATCATAAAAAAATCGAAATCGTAGAATCAAGAAATGAAATTAATAATAGCTATAAGATGGGGCTGAAATTATATACGACAAAGACAGACCTAGAGACAGAGACAGATATAGAGACATAGACTGTTGAGGCTGTCAACGAGTCATTCTGTGCTGTGATGGAGGCGTGTGAGTATTTAGAGATGGTAGTGATAGCTATCGCATAATTATTTATAATTATTATAATTCATTTGTCATTTAAATCGATCAATCGATTGCAAATTTACACACTTCCCAATGGCTAATAATAATACTTGAAAAATTGTATCCAATTTGATCTATGGCCTAAAATCGTTCAATAATTATTACACGCTTATAATATTCTGGGCATTGTTCTGCTAGTTTTCCAATATGTTTCTAAAAATCTATATTAATAATAGTTAACCATTAATCATAAATAGATTCACACAGTCTAGAAACCATTGCTAAACTGTCAGAAACTGGAGCTCCATTAATTTGCGGCTCTCTTGTCCAGCATTATTATCTCTATTTATATTTTTATTTTTGTTTTCTTTCTTCTTTTTTTTATTTTTGCCGTTTCATTTCTTGAGTATGGCAGTGCGGCGGCACAGCATGCACTTGATAGTTCATTATGCCGAATTTGGTATAACCTCATATGGGTGTTATAATACTCGTACTCGCGTACCTACATAACATATCGAAGCACGTATTCTCTCTCTCTCATATATCCAAAACATTTGCGGAAGCAGCTATCAACAATAAAGTAATAACGTATAAATAACGTAATACAATTTCACGCCTCACATCAGGGACAAGTTGTTGTTGGTTGTTGGTTGTTGGTCTCTTGGTTGTTGGTCTCTTGGGGTCTTTTAGTCACTTGGCTACTGGATTGTGGAAGGGGCAATTAGACGTTCAAATGTTTTGACTTGCTTTTGTTTGAAACGGCACTTATAGATCACACAATTTGGAAAATAGTAGAAACAGATGTTTTTTTATTACTACCACTATTGTTATTATGGTTATTGTTATTGTTATTGTTATTGCTGTTGTTGTTAGAGGTCAGTCGCGATTGTAAGGCTAAAACTATAAGAATATAAAGCCAAAGTCAAGGCGAATAAACTGTAACAACTTCTGGCCAAACAGTGTAACTAATTGGATTTAACACCCAAATAAACGCAGTTACTACACTAAAAAAAATATATATATATATATATATATAAATATATAAAATTAATCACGGCTTTGTTAAAATTGAATTTAAAGCAATTCCATGTTATTAGAAGTCTGTTTCTCTAACAAAATGACTAATGTAAGAATTTATATATGTTTAAAATAATTTTTGGTAATTGAAAAAATTTTTTTTAATATTTTAAAACTTCTTGAATTATCTAATCATGGTTTAAACATTTAAAATATTGTAGTTAAAGTTGTCAAAGATTTTATTAGATAGAACATATTTCATTCTTTTGTCAAGATCAGCGTTTTGTCAATATTCTTTTCCTTGAAACCTCTCAATGGAATATACTACATCTGTTATATAAAGTGTCTTTCAAATAGAGCGGGTCGATGGAGAATACTAAGGCCTAATGGAATATTCTACGTCTGTTATATAGAAGACAAAGGCCCAATTTCTTAATTGTTTCTTAATTGTTTTTTCTTCGAACGGTTCAAGCACCTGTGAAAAGAAATGGAATTTCTTAACGTGTAATTTACGTCAAAGTGAACGATAACTGTTAATTGATATGTGAATTAAGAGTTACTGTTTATTTATCATATTTATCAGCTCAACGTGCCATATTTGTGTATTATGCTTTATAGCTAAATAATTATACTCCATTCTTGTGACTTGTCACATTTTGGGCACAAGTGTTGGATTGTATTATTCTCGGAATAATATTATAAATTATAACATTGATTTCTTGCAGTGTATGTATAGTCTCGAATCGTTTGTAATTGGGTCATATCATAAGACAGCGTGTACCGTTATCCCATGTGAATGTCATGTGGAAATTATGTCACAAAAAAATATTTGACTGACCAAACTAAGGAAATGGTGCTCCAATAAAAAGAAAATAATAACCGAAAATTTCAAACGAAACTCTTCCACTCATTTGCGATCATGTTGCAAACGGAAAACAGCTACTCTGTCCATAATCACAATATAATAACCCACAGAAAGAGACTCACAACTAAAGAAATAGAAAGAAAAGACAACGATACATAAGAGTTACACTATGTAATCCACCGAAAATTGGCCCTCGCTGCGGAAATCGCGGCCAATAGAGCATCTGTGCGGTGTTTACGTGCTTCCAGATAGACGCACTGATAAAGTGCCATCATAAACGCCATTTAATTGTCCACGGAGAGCAGAGAGTACTATGGCCAGTCCCACTGTCAGTGGCCGTATCGGACGAGTCAAGGGAATGCCATGCGATAAGCCAAACATTGGACAATTGCCTGACCTGGTTTCCATGCGTTATATGATGATGTGGCCAGAGGAGCGACGGGGGCAAGACTCGTGTCTTTTTTTCGGAGGGAGTTATGTAAATGAGTGCACTCGTGAATGCACTTACCAAACAAAAAAGTTACCTACTGAACAGCTGCTCAGGTTTACCTTACCACTTTGGGGTTTGTTTTTAATTTCAATTTAATTTAGGTCTAATAAGACTCAGCTTAAGTTGTTTTATCAAATAGTTAAAGTTTGTTTAAATTATATTAAAACTTTAAAGAAATATTTCCCTATTTTTGTTTAATATTAACAAAGATTTCTATTCAATAGAATGTAGTGTATTTATATGGTCTGCTTTCTTGAGTTTATTTTATTGTCTGTTATGCGATTCGTTTGTTGATGTTTAATTTGATTGTTATTGTTTTTCCTCTCGTTTTTTATTTAACAAAATGTTTGACTATTTTACATGCCAAACATACAGAGACACACAAACAAGCACACACCAACACACACACAAACATACACTAACACACACACACACACACACTCATACAAGGAGGTACATAGTTTGTAGTAGTACATTGGACCGCACGTAGCCCCCCAAATGGGTCAGCTTGGCACGATTTTTGGTGTAGTTCTTAAGCGCAATATCGTGCCATGAAATGCAAACAGTAACAGAAAACTAAAAAAATATATAAACAAAGCATATAACACATAAAATACGATTTAAAATCGTGCTGCAATGCTACAAATATTTGGTAAATACGTCTCAAAAACCAATGCCAAAGCGGAACCAGCTCAAAAAACAAAAAACGATCGAAAAAAAATACGAAAATTAAGCGCCAGGGGCGTAATGAACGAAGGGAAGAGAAGAGCAGAGTAGAGAAGAGTTGAGCAGATCGAGATAAAAGAGAGCGATAGATAATGCGGTGGCCGGTGCCAGCAAAGTTGAACCTGTGCCACTTCTCAGACTCGCGTTGCTAATCAAACAGACCGACAGAGAGACGGACAAACATATAGAGAGACTGAGAGATAGACAGAGAGCAGCTGGACGGACAGAAGACAATGCTCCGATGATGACGACAGTGAGAAGCAGGCAATAAAATACAAATTGACAACCAAGAATGAAAGTGGTGAAATTTATTTCACTCTATCACCGTCATCATATGTCTTCGTCTACATCTTCGTCTCTGACTCGGACTCTCTGTGTTTGTGTCAGTCTTTAGCTCCGTCTTCTAGCAGAAAGTGACAGGCAAACAGATATCAGACTCGATACCAAATGATTTCGACCAGACCATGCCACAGAGACCCGCTCCATTCGAAAAAGGCCATAATTCTTAAAACCGTAACCGAAACGTGAGAGCGTTTTTAAAACTTGTGCTCTGGCTACTGCCACGGTCAATGGCGGTTGCAGAAAGCGCATCTAATTACTACCAACCCGGCTATGAATACCCCACTTCTACATAGACAATGACCAATTTCAAGTCCAAGTACAAGTCCGACTCCGAATCCAAGTCGAAATCTTAGTACAAATCCGTGCAACGTGTGGTTTTTTCAAGTGAATTCTTAACGCGCGCCGACCAACAACAGTTATATTGAGGCCAAAGACCCTGTAGACAACCCACTTTGCAGTACTCCCCCTCTTTTTCACAGTGACGTAGTCTATATCAGTCGACAATTGTCACAGTTGTATTTTTTTATAGGGTAATTAGATAAATTTGTGATTCGTCATAGATGATCAATTATTTATGTCTTTTCGCTTTCACAGTTGATTTATTTATATGCAGGATCAGCTGACTTGTACTGACTATATCTATAGACATATCCAACTGTCTAAATATAGAAATGTATTGTATATAAAATTAGACAAGTGTTTGGTAAGATTATACAAGTATTAATTAAAGCTAATGTCGATCTATTTATATGTATAACATATTTAATGAGTCCTATGTACACTCGATTATAATGAAACCCCTTTCGTCTCCCTAAATATAATAAATATAAAAATGTATCCCATATGAAATTACACAAGTGTTAAGTAAGATTCTTCAAGAGTTAACTAAAGTTAAAGTTCATAATATTTCCAGTAAATCCTATGTACACTCGAATATAGAGAAACCCCTTTTGAAATCTAAGCCTCTGTGCGCTACGTGCTCTAAAGAAAACTCTTTGGCAAGTCACACGTTCCTCTATTTTCAAGTTATATTACTTTTTAAGTTTTTTTTATTTACACGTTGACAATTTCGTGCCACTAATTAGCCGCTAAGTTGTCTGGTCCGGCTTTTTCTCTTCATAGTTTATGTGAGCCCCAATTTCCCCTTTCCAACCCGAGGCACATTAAAGAAAAGAAAAACCAGAACTGAGTCACAAGAGTATGCTAAATTATGCAGAAACGTGCTATGTTCATTTGGTTTTGGTCATAAACCCTTGAGTATCATAGACTAAGTACCAACCAGAGCAACATGACCCATGGCTCGACTGACACATAGCGGACATGATCATCATCATCATCATTATTATTATTGTTGTTATTATTGTTATTATTATTAGAGCTTTCTTGTTTGAGGTTTTCTTTCAATTGTTTTGCCATTTGGCGTCTTTTAATGGCTTCTGTGTGACGACCCGCGCTGAAGTTGGAGCTGTGGAAAGCGTGGGTAATTCTCACTTGGTCTGACAATAATACAAGAAGAGCATATACATACATAATTATTACTGCATTGTTAATATGCAAACATTATGTGCTTTACAACAGCAACAGTCTCTATAAGTATGTACATATTTATAGGGTGAACATTGTGAGAATGATGTCGAGTCACTGCGTCTTCGCGAAAGGAAATTGTGCAATTTCTGTGAAATTATTACAAGCCAAAAATGCTCTCTTTTTTACTTGGCAATCTATTTTTCTTACTGTCGTTTCTTTCGTCTCTTTCTTAATCTTTGTTTTTGCTTCCCTCTCAAGAAGAGCTCTTACGCATGACTTGACAAAACTTCAAAACAAACAAAAGACTTTCAATTTCCACATGGATTTTACTTTTTGCTTTTTCTTTTTCTGTGTGTTTGTGTGTGTGTTTTTTTTTCCTTCTCTTTTTTGGGCATCCTGTTGCTTCCTTTCTTTTCAATTCGGTATTCCACTTCTCTGCTTTTGATGCTCCTTCATTTCATTTTATTTTATTTCATTTCATTCCATTTATTTGTGGGCTCGCAAAACTCGTTTAGTGCCTGGCATTCAGTTTGCTAATTAGCTGACATTTTTTTCATTTTTTTCTTTCATTTTTATTTTTGTTACCTTTCCTGTCTCGTTTCGAGGTAAGTTTTATTTATTAAGATTACATATAAATATATATATATATATATATATATATGTAGCACTCTGCAATGCAATTACAATAAAATCAACTTGAGCGTCAGCTTCAGCTTCAGATTCAGTTCGTGCTCTTGCATTTTGCAGTTTCCTGTTACCAAAAATAAAAAAAATAAAATAAAACAAAATAAAGAAATTGAACTGCGATTGACTGTCGCCTGAGCAGCATTTCCCAACTTCCCGCATGTCTAAATGCTTAATGAATTCGAAACGCCAAACTTATTTTCGTAAAGCAAACAGCACGTTTCACTGATTAATTCTGATAAGACAGCAAGAAATATTCACAAAAAAAAAAAGAAGAAAGAAGAAAGAAGTGAAGGCAGCACCGTAACAGTCCTCACATATTTAATAATTATATGAGCATTTTATATATTCCCTATGAATATGACATGCTTTCTTTTGCTATTCATTTGTATGAAATCATCTGCATTCATTGATTTATATACTACTATTTTAACGAAACCCTCTGCTTAACTATTCAGCCTTACTTCGATTGGTTCCATTGTATAACGGTGCTTAAAATAAATAGTCTCTTTGTAAAGTTTTGTATATTGTAAGTATTATATCATTTTGTTTTCGCATTCTCTTACTACTGATAAGAACGCGTGCATAATATGAATTGTTTTCAAATTCTTTACAAGTTCTTCTTCAATTACTCAATTCTTAACATAATTTGAGAAAGAGTATTCAAGGGTTGTCTTATACGAACATACTTATTATAGCGTTATAGGCATTGCCTATTCATTTGATATATTTAATTGATTAAAGGCAATCATTAGTTAGTTACGACTATACTCATAGCTGACACGCCTATATCATGCCGTTTGTTTGCCCTAAAGAAAGTCCGTTAGATGCCCATTTATGAGCACAATTTGTCCGGTTCTAATGTCAGACTTTTAAGTCGAACCAAGCCCAAAAAACAATCAGCAATAACAATAACAACAACAATAGGAATAATCACATGCACGTGCATGCATATTGTATTGTTGTAAATGATATGTAAGCAGTCACATAACACTGCACAAACTCCATTAATTTCGAAAAGCTAAAGACAACTTTCGTCCATATATGGCGGAAAGAACAACAAAGGAACTAAAAGTACCAACAGCACAAATAATTCTTATTGCTATTTGTCTTGCGGGCTCTCAGAGACCCGAGATCGAAGGTCTGGGGCTGTGGTTTGAGGCTTGGGGCTTGGGGATTGGGGCTGGGGCCCAGTGTCTGGGGTCTAGGTTTTGTTGGTCTCTAGTTTTGGGTGCTCTATCGATGGCGACTACTGGTTAGACGCATGCCCAGCCTACTCAACTCTGAAGCTGTCGCTGTCTGTGAGTCATATGCACTTTGGGATTGTGGAACTGTAGTATTGTGGAACTGTGGAATTGTTCAATGGGCCACAAAAGCGGCTCAGCGGTTCAGAAGTGGGCCGACAGCTGAGAGAGACATATGTGTGCAGCTTAGGTCTGCTGACATAACGTACCATCTCCCCCCCAGCCAACAGACGCTTTTCATATATATAGTTTGTATATAAACCATATATGTAGCTACTAGAGATGGGAGTCTGTTACAATGCGTGACACGAGGCTGAAAAGCACGACTAGTTCCCATAGCAGTCAAACATTTTTGTGTTTGCTGGGACATCACTAGAGATCTATGCGACTAGATGCGGATGTGTGTATGTGTGGTATTAGAAGGCTCCATCACACACACTACCACGTACTCCATATAATGGACAACTTGCAGTTCATTAATTTTCATTGTCAGGCCATTTTCGGGCCGCGGCTGTTGTATGCAAATGTCAAAACTTTTTACGTTTAAGAAAAATGTCACAAGTCGAATGCGATGACTCACGACACCAGATGCGATACCCGACTAGTCAGATATGTTTCTGCCGCTCTCTGTCCCACACATTCGACTGCATTTTTACAATGTTTTATGGGTCGATTACATAAGCAGATCGGCTCAAGTTTCTGATCCATAGTCTCGACTTAAGCATTAAATAATTTATGTTAATATTGGGCAAGCCTGCCCCAATGCATGCATGTCTTTCGGTTTTTGGTTTTACCAAACACACAGAAGAATTTCTATTTAAATGCGGTATAGATCTAAGGTTCTGTCTTTCTGCTGCACTAAGGTATAGAAAGAAACTCTGATAGACCTCTTCACTAGACCCCCAAGAGCTTGTTTCCTTCAAATGTGCGCCTTTGTTTGTCTCCTCTCTGTTGTCTCTTGTTTTTTCTCTCTTTCGGCTTTCTCAATGAACAAATTCCTGAGTTCTCTGAGGAGGAGCGCCAACTATGTGCAGAGTTTACACATCAACACGACGACGGGCTGTCATCGCATCTCATTTCAGACACTTTCTAAGCAAACATTTCTATTGATATCAAGTCAATTAAACCTCCAGCTGGAAAACGATGAGCATATGAGAAAAATCTCTTAATATTAGCTTGAGATTTTGTGTAATGTTTAGGTTTTACATTATATATGATCAGTATTCAAGATCCATGTACAGTATATTTGACTTTCCCACCATAACGATATTTATATTAGTATTAGTCTAATAAATAAATACACATTTTGTTCGTATTCATTCTCTCTCTAATATATACTTATATAGAAACAAATATATATTTATTTAGGGCAAGAGTTAAACATTAATTTATTAAAAAAAAGTTCAAAATTTCACATCTATTTCAATCCCACTCCCACATAATCAAAAAGCTTTCTATATTCATTATAGAGTATGCTATCAATGCTCTACTAATGAAAACATCTGTTGAATCAGGGATCACTACAATATTTTTTAAATGAAAATCGAATTAATCACAGGTTCGTTAGGGTTTTCCTCGGGCCTCTGCGTCGACAAGTCGATCGTTTTTCGGCTCTTGGGCTCACAATTAATCTACTTGAAAGCTCTGAGTGTGGGAGAGGCGGGTCTAAGGTCTGTTTAGTGAAAAATTGCCTTAAATTAATGCGCACGCAGTCGGACAAAAAAAGAGACGGACGGACTGAAACTGTTTCGGAAAACGCAACGAAATAAAAGTGAAAACTTTCACTTTTTTTTTATATTTGTATAAAGCGCATGCACGAATATGTTTAGTAGTTTTTATACCCTTACTTATGGCATAGCCCTATGATTAAAATAAATCGTTGCACTAGGTGTAATCGTTCGTTAGTTTCGAATAACTGTAGATGTTCTGCTAGCAATAAAATTTATTTAACTAGGTAAATATTATATTATATTATGCCTATAGAATATAGAATAAATAAAATAAATAAAGTAAATGATACCTTTTGATTGACTTAGTCCCCTAAAATAACGGAAGAATAAAGAGTCTTTTTTTTGTTCAGTTCAATGCATTCGAAATTTAATATCATTTGCCCTTTGTATTGTTTTTCTGCTGATAAGAATGTCAAAATTTTGCATGCTTCTATTTTGGTGGTATATACTTTCATATACCCTAGCAATGCTATTGCTTATATATGTGGTTATGCCAGGGTATCTGCACTTCGTTACAATGTTTATAAGCATTTTGTAAATCTTTGATATTACCATAAATTTGAATTTTTGTGTTTACATCATTCAACGAAGCGAGCGACGACGGCTGTTCTCTGCTCTTCTCTGGTGCAAAGAATTGTTGAGCTCTACATATGAGGCTGGGCCTTTCTTTGGGACGACACGTTGAGCTTTATGTTTTCATGTGTGTGTGTGTGTGTGTGTGTGTGTGTGTATGTTTGTGTGTATTTTTAATGCGATAATTTAAAACTTTTTCGCTTTCATTTCATTTCGTTCACGTCGAGGCTATTAATCAGTTATGAGCTCTCTGCGAGCATTTGATTCAACAAGATCTGAGAGACTTTATTTTCCGAACACCTCCAACACTTGAAGAATCGCCCTAATATGCACAACAAATGATTGCGTAAATACTTGGCCATTGTTTTTTTTTTTTGGTAGAGGCGACTAGAGGGGTAGGTCCCCTATTTGTCTTACAGTTTTTCAATTAAACTTTGTCTATTCGAAATGCTTGGTTGCTTTTTACATGTTCATGACTTGTGGTCTTTCTCTCTCTCTATCACTCTCACTCTGCATAGATAACATATTTAATTTTAATTTTTCGCTCTGTTTCTAGTTCAGACCTTGTGCGCCTCATTATAGCGAACATGCATGCCAAATTGTTTAGATAAAAACTACATTAACTTGAGAACTATATGGCGGAAATATAGTATAATAATGAATTGAAATTCAACCAAACGATGAAAAAGTAAAGCAAAGAATAGTTGATAAAATTTTGAATACAACTGAATTGCTTATAATTGAAAATTGATGAACATCATTATTGATTTGTTCCAAAAAAATGAAAGTCTGCTTCAGTTCTACATGGGCCATTCTAATGTGCTGAATGATATATAACAATGGGCAAAAAAAAAAACAAAAAAACAATAACCAAAACCCCACTGCGGCACTCATAACCTAGTTACAATAAAGGCAAAAGAATATTTTTAAACATGTTTTAAGACAGTTGGAAATGTGGTCTTTCTTTTTTCTTCTTTTATTTTGCGCTACCTTTTGAAATATTTCAATGGAATCTCTGGCAGAGCGGCGACACCTTCAAAGAGTCGTCAACAGTAATAGCCCTGAACTTTCGATGAGTTGTTAACTTGCTCGTTTCACATGTGTACAGCTGTTTGTTTCTTTTTCTCTATATATATGTCTCTCTCTTTCTCTCTCTCTCTCTCTCTCTCTCTCTCTCTTTCTCGTTCTCTCCTTTTTATTTTTAATTTAAAACTTCATTTCTGAACTGAAATAAAACTTGTTTTCCAGCATTTTTTGTTGTTGTATTGCTTTTATTGCAATGGGTGCAGTTGTGACTGCTTGAATAAGTATTATATTGTTATTCTGCCCCCCACACCGAAAATTGGGCTTGGAGGAAGGAACAAAAA
>JBANCZ010004048.1:0-11095 GCA_037040025.1 Sphaerogastrella javana | reverse complement strand
CTTCATTTTCATTGATTCACTGGGTTATTGGCCACGTGTGCCGCTGAAAGCGATGATGAAGTGACACAATGAAAACGTTTCACCTAGTCCAGGCATAGACAACATTCAAGTAAATAAATTAAAAGAAAAATCTAAAAGCCAGTGGGAGACTGCTCGACTGACAGTTACGCTATATGGAAATTCCCTTAAAAGAAGAATGTAACTATATAGTACTTGAATATTAGCAGAATTTGTTGAAAAAAAAACTATATTAATTATAGTTCTGTTGTAAGAAAAATCATATTAAAATATATCTTTGTCAGCCTGTTAGATCCGTTTGGTGATGAGTAGTGAGTGCAGGGTATAGCCATAATAAAATGCAGTCTAATAGTCTGGGACGTCGCTCAACATCAGTGCGTGGTGGTGAGGTTGGGCGGGGCAACGTGACTGTGCCTCTAGCACGTGACGTGGTGCCGTCGCCGAATGTTGTGACTGTTAATTAATTGAATACATTTTATGGCATTTATTAATCGATTCAACTTATTCACTTCACTTCACTTCACTTCATTTGTACTATTCACTATACACTATATACTCTATGTGTTTCCCTTTCTCTGGCTATTTTCAGCTCCGTTTTAGAATAATTTGTCAGGATTATGGCCGCTTCAGTGCTGCTTGCGTGTGGATTGAACGAACAGAAGTTGCCAGGATTCGTGCACATCAGCGAGGAGTCCAATGTCGATGGCAGCTTCTTGATCAGCTGCATATTGGGCCAGAGATTGCGCATCTCGAACGCAGGCACCCTGCTTGTCTGTCTGCAGCATCACTATCAGCATTACTTCAATGCGGGCATGCGTCTTGGCTACAACTCCAATATATTCCTGGGCAAGACGCTAAATGTTATCGATGTGCTCAGCGATATGGCGCGTCAGGGCCTCAACTCAAAGTGGCTGCGCGCCGGGGATGGCCTGACGCTGACGGAGCAGCTCGTCGAGGATATACGCGTACAGTTGAGCAATAATTATGAGCAGCGCAGCAGCTACACTATTCTGATCGATAACCTATCGATACTTTTCAATTTGGGCGCCACCAAGCTGCAGGTGCAGCAATTCTGCCAGGCACTAGCCGACCTCGCCAAGCAGCACGAGCAGCTGACAGTCATCACGAAGCTGAGCAACAGCGACATCCATCAGCTGACGGACAACAATGTGGCCAAGCTGGGGAATGTGCGGATTCAGGTGCTGCGCCTTAAGAGCGGCGTCTTCCGTGAGGTCGATGGGAAACTGTTGATCGAGCGGGTCCTCGACGAGGGCAGCTACGAGTGCGAGCAGTCACGCAAGGAGGTGCTCTACAAGGTCAACGATCGCAACGTCAAGATCTTCAATCCCGGTGAAATCGGTGTCAAAGTTTAGCTCTCACTACTCCATGTTGTACAGAAACTTCTATCAACATGAAATCAGCCATCATTTTTTTTTTTTCAAATTCAATGAAATGTTATTAAACTTCCTAGCATATATCATATAGTGTGTATACAATACAATATTTCGGATTTCCTATATGGCTCTATTGTCTATAAACTTTAAGCTCTAAAGATTTGTTTATATCTAATTTTATTGTCAGCTTTCTATATAGCCCATGGTCTATGACATTGATATATCCCAAGGAACTTAATGTGTTGATACAACTTAAAATCTGTGGCAAATCCTTTATCCAGTTAAGCTTGAATCCTTGTCAGTGTCTGTCTGTCCGTTCATCTGTCTGCCTGCATGGCCGTCGAATGTCATGTGCCAATAACATCTGCTGCCATTTTCTCAGTTCCTTCGTTTCTCTGGGTCTAATTGCGTTGTCTACGTCTTCATCTCCGCTTTGTTTCTGTCTCTATCTCTGTCTGTGTCTCTGTCTCTGTCTCTGTCTTGGGCTGCCTCTCCTCGGTACGTCTATGTTTTTGGCGCAGCTGTTGACGTCACGCCAGCTGGGCCATCCCCAGCCACATTGATGTACAAATAATGATGAAATGAAATGAATTCATGTCTGGTCATGACTTTACACTCGCTCCGAGCAACAGAAAACTAAGACGCGAAGCAACAGGCCAAAGTTCACGCAAATACTGCTTTAGTGCGCAAATAAGAAGGCGTGGCCGAAGGAGTGTAACTCTAACATAAATAAATGTTGCAACAGTAGGGACGCAGTCCGAGAGTAGGGCCCTCGTTTAGTATTTTCGTTACAGTATAATATTTTCGATACACTTTCGTTGTATTGAATATTTATACATGCGGTATAGACTTTTTCGATAACTGATATCGATAATTGGTTTATAGCGGGTGAGCACTTAACAGTTCGCAGTTAACAGCACTAGTTTACAGACCTAGTAAAACGCTGTTAACAGTTTTTTTTAGTAAGCTGAAACGTAGAGTAAATTAATTATGAAAATATTTGGAATTGACGTCACTGCATACCAGCAGCAGATCCTAACTAAAACCCTAGCAACGTTTTAATAAATTAGACAAATGTTTAGCAGTTGCGCGCCTATCTTAAGCGCTGATTAAGTGGAATGTAAAAGCGACACCACTTCCAACTTCAAGGGCTTTTGGGAACTTCAACTATTTGCACATAATATAGCCTATAGTTATATGCTATATATAGCCGTACATCAATAGTGTGCTCTTTAAGCGGAAGCGTGCCACAGTTCCTCAAGTGGAGCCGAAAACAGACGCTGAGGGTGGGCTAATAGCACGGAAGCTGGCCAATACGTCCATGTATAACATAATAATGATAATAACATTGTGCGCTCCCCATCAAAGAGTAGAAGACCAAACGCTTTGCTCTTGTCCAGAGAGAATGTCGCATTGATTAACCCAAAAAAAAAAACTGCTTAAAATCCACGAGGCGACTTAATCACGTCACATTGTACGCCAATTTCATGAGCGTGTGGACAGTTTTGCTGCATATATTGGGGCTGCGCCGACTAAAAGAAACAAAATACCAAAAAGAAAAGTACTTATTTATGTGCGACTCATATACAGCCGTGCGCCGATGATAAAACCGACCCCACCAGACACACCGTGACCATTCACCATGGGCACAACCATGGATTTATCGTTCAAATATTCGCAGTGCATAAAGCATTGGCAGTTTTATGAATGTGTAGATGAGTACAGTGGCTCACAAATGGTTTGACAGCACTGTTAGGCTGCTAATGACAATACTCTACTCAGTACTAGACTTATGATATATCAAGTAGTTGTTTTTCCAATAAGTGATGTTATTTTAATACTCTATGTGACTATTTTTGAGATTGATGATATGGTGTTTATATCATTAAAAAATTGGGTATGCCGTTAAAAATGGAAACGATCGAGAATGACCTTGATTACAGGACCATATTTTTTTTCATGGTATTAAATTTACCCAAAAACTGGGCTGTAATGAAAACACCTAATATAGGGAATCTCTGCGTATTTTCTTCATGGTGCATACTGTTAAACAACTTACAGTAGCCATCGTACTTACGAAATTTTGTGCGAATATGTAGGCTGAAAAAAGAGCATTGCCATAAAGTTGGATCTCGCTCGGCTGTCCTTTCATCAATGATGGTAATAATGGCATATTAGAGCGGGTGGTCCAGTCGCGTGAATACACTTTTTTGGACAACAACAGCAAGTACAATTACCATACAAACCAATAGACCCATACACACACACACACACACACATACATTCTTAGTAGTACTTACTAATACATGACAGCATCAATTTTTGTTTGTTCTTTTTTGTTGCTATATGGTCGCCATAACTTTCGATTTGTATCGCCCTGATGACGCTTGCGTCTTAGCAGCATGTATGATAAACATATTTACATAAATACAAATACACACACACACACACACACGTTGAAAAACACACATACTTACACATATTTCAGTGTAGCTGCTGTTGTCTTACAGGGCGTATGCGGAATATTTATTTAACTGCCACGATTTCCCCTTTTTAAAGTCGGCGTCAGCTAAAAGGGTTTTCAGCTGCTTTTATGTCACAGAAGAGAGTTTATATATCGTTTTCTTGCGACTTTAAGTGAGAGCTTAAGACTTAAAAAAGGGTTCTACATTATGAACGAAGAGCACACACACCAAAGGCGAAGCAGAAGTTTTCTTAACTTGATAAGCAAAAATCTTTGGAAAATATGCGCGATATATATATTTATATACTTATATGTATATATATGTATAATCAACATGTTGTGTTTACCCATAAATTATTCATTGTGTTGTTTTGAAGCGATTTAAAGTCCATTTGAAATACGTGCGTAGATTATATTCCATTATATTTTCCTCGTTTTAAATTTATTTCACATTTTCCCTTATCGTCAGGAATTCTGAAACTCTGCAATGAGTTTTTCTTTTCTCTATGAATGAAAGATGAGTTGTTATTTATGAAATCCTGGAAAATGAGCATGGTTCTCATTGAACTTTTTTTTTCTTTTTTTTCTGGCCAAAGACTTAGGATAATAATAGGATAAGGATACAAGCTTGTACCGAGAAAAAACTAAATATTCTATTAAATAACAATGCAAACTTCCACATTTAAAAGGTGAAATTGCTCCTTGTTTTTAGATGCATTTAATTGCTTAATGGCATTTGTTAAAGCGAACAAGGAAAACTCGAGATAATTAAATGAATGACTCACAAGATGTGCAGCTATCAATGCGGCCCCAAATGGGAGTCTTTCGGGGCCTCCACTTGCTCACTTTGTCAGTTCTCGGTGCGTCAATTCGCAGTTCTTCAGTTGAGTGCAGCTAATGAATATTTCGTTGTCTTTTTCGTCGCATTTAATTCATTCCGGGCCAAAATAATTTGGGAAACTGTTAAACAAAATGTCTGTGCAGCGATGCGCAAATGTTTCCTGGAATCCAGCAAAATTTTCCGAATGAATTTCATCTACATTTCTCTTTTTTGTTGTGTCTTTTATTTTTTTTTTAAATTTTCAAGTAAAGTCGAGTGGAGTGGAGAAAGCACATAATTTGTTTTCATTAAGCTAAATAATTCGCTGTGGCAATTTGCTAATCGTATTCCAATGTGGCCAAAATGCGTGCGTTCTGCGTGTTTCAGTGGGTTTCTGTGGGTTTCTGTGGGTCTCTCCGTGTGGCGCAACCGCAGCTCATAAGCAACCGAACGAGAACATTTTCAAATTGATTACACTGCGTATACGCAACATTTGATATCCCCAACTCAACCTAACTCAGAACTTCGAACTTCGAACTTCGAACTGCGAACTGCGAACTGCGACCTCAGCGCAGTTTATGGCTTTCCAATTCAGATGCGACAACCTTGAGCGACACTTAGCTGCCATTTCGATACCCTATAAATGTGCAAACTGGCGTATCATTGGCTTGCATCAATCTCAATGTAACGAAACACTATATACACTATTAACATATATTATCGTCTGTTGTAACGTAAAGCGACAAGGTCCTCGATAACTACAAAAGAGATATACTGTATAGATAGAAGTAAGATAGTCAAGTAGGCTCGACTGTCGCCCACTTATGCGATAACATTGGGATGAGCTGTAGCCAAAAAAAAAAAAAAAGAAAACCGAAGGAAATTTTAAACAATTTCTTTGCAAATTTTGCGTTAACTGGAGACGCGGCTTTTGGCGGTGCTTCTGCTGTGGTTACGCTGTGTAGGCGTTAGGCCGTAAGGGCGTTCGGCCGTTGGGGCGGTAGGTCGTGTGGGCGTGTTCCGATAGCAACTCGTTCGCGTTAAGTGCTCTTGATGCCACTTTACACCTACGCAACACCATTTGCAAAAGGGGCGAGCTGAGGGTGTCTTGTGTTAGATAAATGAAATTCCATTCCGACTTAATAGCGTCACAATTTTTATTCTGCCAAATATCTATATACATGCATATATACACATCGATCGATATTTTGGAACATAGAAAGATATTGTTGCGTTTATGGCAAATTGCATGCAAAATTTTGCTGTTGTTTTTTACTTTATTTGCTCTAAGATTTTTATTACTTTCCACAGTCGTAAAGATGACCAAATATTAGCCCCATCGAGACACTCACAGAGTGGAACGGCATCTGATAAGTGATAAGTGTTAGTGGGTATATGCCAAGTGTTTGGAATGTTATACATAGAATTTACTGCTATAGTTACAATAAAGGTTGTAGATACATTTCTGTTATCCATTGAATGAGCAGATAATGGATTTATCTGATTGTTTAAATAGAAATTGGAATTTATATTATATACATTATATTAGGTTACATAACATTACATTAATACTATACAAATATTTTCATTTGAATTATTTTCACTGAGCATACCCTGGAATTTTCGCTGTGCTATGCATAGTGAGGTATTTTTGGTTTCCGGCAGACACCAAATGCTGGCGATAAAAACAAATATGGTCAGAATAGCTGTAGCCAGCCAGAAATCGTTTCCGCTGGCTGCATATATTTTGAATATATAGATATATAGAAACCGTTCTATAATGAAAATTAGTGCTATAAATGGTTGTTTGACCTTCAGAGGGAATGCCTCTGTGAGATAGATGGAGGTTGAAATAAAAGCAAAGCCTGATCCACATTGTAAAATACATTTAACTAGAAATTGGGTTGACAATTGGTTCACAATTTCACAGTATAAAATAGATAGATAAATGCACTGCACAAATAGACCTGACATTAATATAGTTTTTCGCCCCAGAATATTTAAAAGACAATTTGAGATAATAGATCCCGAAAGACGGCTTAAGCACAGTGCAAATATGGTCCAAATATTAGACGATATGAGTGACTGTAGATTGGTATCAGAACTACTATTTCGTAGGATTAACGGAGGTAGCACTATGCTGCAGATACTTATAGCATTCAATAGTCGTAGAACGCAGAGTTTCAGTAAAGCAGGTAGTCCTTGTATAATGCTCTGAATAGTTGTAAGGTTTCGGTTCAGTTCTATATAGTCCAGCGGTAACGCGCGAGATGTATTAGAGTCTACATTGGGTCTAGAGTCGTGAACTTGTGGCCGCCGGCAACTCCAGATAAGACAGCCAAAAGCACTTAATCCCAGTAATATGCGAAATAATCCTCCTAGGTTATACAGATCATGAGACTTCAGAACATATGCTACATAGACGACCTGTAGTAACAAGCCCATATTATAGCCGACATGATCAATTATACTGCTGATTTTACCACGGTAGATGGGGTGTTCAATTTCACTGATGAGTATCATGCTGGGAGCGTAGGTCAGGCCTATAGCTAGGCCTTCCAATAAAAGGATCCACCCTGTAGGTGAATCTCTTAAGATTCTTAAAAATGCACTGACCAGCAGTAGAGCCGTACCGAGATTCTATTAAAATAATAATATTAGTATTACTTATACTAGTTAATGGCAAAATTATTACAATAAACTTTTCTTACTAGTGCATATATATTTGATATAAATCGATGTACGCAGATGCCAGTCAGTGCCCCAAAAACATTTTCTATAAGCTGGCCAATACACATATTTTGGTCAGACTCGTCCTTATTTTCTCTGATGTTAAGGCACCACGCAAGGGTCATGCCACTCGATAAAGAGATTAATAGAGCTATAGCATAAATAAATCAGAACTCAACTAAACTTATGTAAAGTATATTTTTATTAATTTTCTCACGTGTAAGTACTGTATGAAATCCAAATTTATTTCCGGTCTCTGGTGGAGGTATTACAGAAGCACAGGCGATCTCTAGTGATTCATATGTTGGCGGGGGTTCGTATGCCGGTGGCGGTTCATTTTCGATATCCATGCTCAGCATTAGAGTGTTAGAGACCTTTCTGAATCAATGCTGAAAACTAAATGATTTTTAAAAACCGAGTCAAATAATTCAATCTAATAGTTGAGCTACGTATACGTAAATTGAGAGTAAGGCATGTGGCTTATCAGCATATTTTGCTAACTGTTGCCAAGCAAGTAGCGTTAGAAAGTGTATGATTGGTTTGTGTATACGTTCGTGTATATGATTTTAGCATTAAAAGATTTTTTAAAATACAATTCAACTAAAACATAATAATTTAATTATTATTAAAAAAGATAATTAAATTTTACAGAAAATAGATAATATAGTATATCAGGTATATTATAGTATTTCAGGTTTATCTCCCTTTAAATATGTTCTACGGCACTTTTTGCGAGTGTCAATTAATAATAGTCGATTCTTACAAAATGTGTAATATTTCGGAGTTACCGTCAAAATGAAATCCCAAGGGTAAAACACATCTAGAACGATACCGCGGAGTTGGGTAAATTTGGGTATTACGTAAGTGTTTCCTATTGTTTGCTAAAATTTAAATTTATTCACATTAGAAAATAATCATTCGTAGTTCGTTGAAAAATTTTTAATTGAAATATTATATTAGTATTAATGTGTTTCTATGAAAGTAATATTATACATCTTTACCTTATAAGATAATAGACTCTTTAATTTCTATAGGGACCTCACTATTTTGAGAATACTGTTTGGGGTCTGTTGACGAAGTAGGCGAACACAATTAATGTTTATGAATGAAAAGATTTGCATTTGATAATGCAGACAGTTAGCCCAATGCAAATTATGCGCCAACTAATACCTTTAATTACATAGTTCCCTCCTATTTCTCCACTACTTCTATCTATCTTGCTCCCTCTTTAAATCTTTTTGGCTTTCTTTCTATGCTAGTCGCTAATTTGGCGCTTGCTGACTTAGCTAGCCAAGTTTATTGCTGTAATTTCGTTGAAAAACTTTCGGCATTGCCGTAAATTTTGCACAGCACTCATAGGGCGTGACTGCGCCCTGTACTCCCATTCCTACTCCCGTTTACCCCATCGGGCAAAAAGTTCTGTTCCTGGCGTTTGCCAAAGGCCAAAGAGCAACAGAAAATTTCCACACATGTGGCTGGCAAGTAAACAAAACCCAATGAATGGGGCGTAACGCCCCATACTTTATGTGTTATACATCATTGGAGTTGCAACTTGTTGTGGTTGCCTTTTCGCGTCATAGAATCAACAGGAAGTGCCAGAGCGTAAACAGGATCAAACACATCGGTGAAACGATGACAGCCTTATTTACGCATATGCACGAACACTCTATTAGAATTTAACTTCATTATATCCGACCATGTTTTATTGAGATTTTTGTTGTAGTTTTCTAAAAGCTTACAAAAGGTATTCTACCCAAGTCAAAAGCTGCGACAATTCAAACTAATTAACACTAATATTATCGCAATTAGCACTAAGTCACACTTTCATTTCCTCGTTTCGTTTTTCAAACTTACAACAGGTTCTGGCATCTCTCCAGAACTCCCACACATTATGTGCCTACACACACATGTATGAAGGTACTCACTGTCTTCCGACTTAAAAGTGCTCCATTAGCACAACCTTTAGATGTACCGGCTTCTCTTAAGTCCCTGTCTGTTTCAAGGGGGACTCCCTCTCTTTAGTAACTCAACCACAGTCGTTGCCGGCTTTGGCTTTGGCGTTGGCTTTGGCGTTGGTGTTGGCGTTGAAGGTAAATGGTGCACAGATTAAAGTAGATTAAATTTGAAAGTGTGGTGACTCTGGTGTTAGGCCTTATTAAGGCGCAAGAGGCGCTATCACCAACAGTTATGTGCAGAGCCCAAGCAGTAGCTGTAACTACGACTGGAGCTCAGGTGTTGGAGAAGGTCACTGGGGTAGTGGCATCAGATCAGGTCAGGTCTACTATTTGTGTGCTGTTTGTACGAATTTTAATTATTTCTAACAACAAAGTGACAACACGAGCCTTATTACATACAGACGCATACACACACATATACACATGGAGGTATACACGTTCAGTCACTCGAAGAAAATCGTTGGCCCCACTTTTCCACTTTTCGCCGTGACAATTTATTTAATGAAATCATCAAATTAAACAAAATGTGCCGTCAAAGCAACACGTTGTCATTATTATATGTATTGTTGTATTTGTTCTTGTTGTTGTTGTTGTTGTTGTTGTAGTGGGTGTTATTATTGTGGCAGGCCACATGAAACATAAAACCACAAAAACTCGACACGCCTCATCAGCCAAGTCGTCTTAACCTCAAGCAGCTCAAGCACGTGCTCAACAAAGACACACGCACACAATCATACACACCTAGACATAACTTAAACGTACCGCCGTACCACTAGGATAACAAGTAGCACCAGTGTAGAGGCTCTACTGGTGACTGCTTGATACACTACGGCTGTATTCCTCCTGAGAGTCCCCAGTTTCTCTTGAGAGCTAAAATACTACCAATAGCATGCGGTGCTCTTATCGTAAACAAGGAACAGGCACCAGTCGAGTATGGTTGGCCATGTTTGAGGTCAGTTTATGCCATGTTTTCTAAGATCTAGATTATATCATCAGAACAAAAATAATTATAAGGTTCACTGAAAGATTTTATTAAATTGAATTGGTTTGTTAAATTTTTGTTCAGCATGGATAGATCCGTTGAGGCCATTGCAATGTTTACAGGGTGTACGAAACGTTTTACTTATTGTGACTCTCTTATGGCATTAATCACAACCATTGGTAGTCGTATTTTAAGCAGATTCAGTGCCTTTCATACTTCATTCACTTAGTATATAAATTCTGCTTAGCAGTGCCAATATTTTGGTTCGTTTACTTTTTATGCTCTTTTTTTTTGGGGTTTTCCGTAACTTTTTCAATTAACACAAAATTATGTAAATTTAGTAGATGGCAAGGACCTTGTGGGAGCTCCTGCTCCTGCTAACAGAAGTCTTGCGATTGGGGCTAAAGTTTATGTACTGTAACCATAAAAACTAAAGTTTTAAATGTTTTGTGGTATTTTTGGAGCTCCAAGAATTGCAAGGTTATAATCAACTAACAAGAAATAATAAGAGGGCCGATCTCTGACATATCTGTACAAAGACATACCAGGTATACCGGTATGAAATGAGCGTTTTTTTGTGATCATAAAACACTAATTATTAATGGGAAAGTAAAAAACATTTTATTCAAAGTATTGGCCATTGTTTTCTACACACTTTGACCACCTTTCTGGCAATTTGTGGATACCACGCCAATAAAATTGTTCGTCTTTTGAAGCAAACCAACCAGACAC
>JBANCZ010004047.1:0-10376 GCA_037040025.1 Sphaerogastrella javana | reverse complement strand
AGGGAGGGGAAATTTTGGTTTTGCTTTGTTTTCCAGGGAAATTTGAAGGAGAAACAACAACAAACTCCCCTGCGGAGCCTTATGAACCCCCCAAAAAAAAAAAAAAAAAAAAAAAAAAAAAAAAAAAATTGTGAAAAATAAACTAAAATAAAATAAAAGTTTAAACTTAAATTTTTCATATTTTAATTAATTTTGGTAAACCATTTTTAATTTACAAACATTTGTCTAAACAAAAAACATTCTTTTCAGATTTTTATATAATTTTCCTGTATTTTAATTTTAATTTTAAGCAAAATGCATAGAAATTATGTTTATAAAGATGTTTATATAGATGAGCATACGCTTGCACTTGTGTATGTGTCTATGCGAGCTGTTATTTCATTTTTGCAGATGACATCAACGCACTTTAAATACTCTACCCTTATGAGCGTAGTAAAGTCATTCAAAGTTCATTAGATTACCTATGCAACTCTTCATTTGAAGAGTATGCTAATGATAATGCAAAGAAAACAATTTAGAAAAATATGTTAGGAATATGCTGGAACAGAGCGAGAAACTGAGAACCATAAGCTAAAGCCAAAAACATCTCTCTCTTTCTCTCTTCTCCCTCCATCTCTCTCTTTAGATCTATCATTAACTGTTTGAAAAACACATTCTTATCAAGTTATGGGCTTTAGACAAAAGAAAAAAAAAGACAGAGAGAGAGAGAGACTGAGAGAGGGACAGATCGAAAGAGACATTGCGACAATTGATTTTGTTTTGTTTTTCGATTCTTCATTTTGCTTTGATTCTATTTTTCGCTGTTGTTTGGTTTACTCCGTTACTTGAAATGAGAAAAAAAACCGAAACACAGCAACGCACTTGAAATGCTCTATGATACATATATCAACGATCTAAGTATAGTCGTTCATTAAGGTATATTAAATTCATTAAAATTCCAAGGGAACTTTTCATTTGCAGAGTATGCAAATATGAGAATAAGAAATCAAGGTGCAGTAAATTTTACGAATAGGAAGCTTGCAAAATGAATACAGTTAAAAATACCCTGTAATAAATAATAAATAAATTGTATGCAAATAATAGTTTATATATTTAATTAATATGGCCTTAGCACCCCCCTTAATAAACAATTAATGAATATGATAAGATTGTCCAATATATTCATAATTTTTTCGAACTAAATATTATGTTGGATAGTTCATGCTACCCTTTCTATAAAGAACAGTTGAAGCAAAGCAGCGGATCATCAAACAGAACGAATTGGGACAACAGCAAAAGAGAATCAAGAATTGCATAGACAGAAGAAAGAAGAGTGAAGAGAGAGAACATATATCATTTTGATGTCCGTTTTCGACTTACAAACTAAAACAACTTTTACTATTTTAGTTTATTTTAAAAATAAATAGGAGTTAGAGTTTAGAAGATATTAAGTGTATTGTATAAGGTATATGAAATATTTAGATGGTATAATTTAATTGTAAAATTTAAGAGATATGTTTAAGGAATGTGGTATAAGATATTAATATAAAGTATACAATATTTAGAAGGTTCAATTTAGAAACTAAAAGCTATACGGTATAAGATATATAAAATATTTCCAAGGTATAATCTGGAAGGTATAAGGTATACAGTATAAAGTATATAAAATATTAGGTATAATTTAGAAGGCATGTATAAGGTATATGTTAAAAGGAATATGAAACATTTCGAATGTATAATCCATAAGATACAGGGTATAGGGTATACGGTATAAGCTAGTTAATCCGTTCATTAAACTTTGTGATTACGCTGACCACAGGCAAAGGGGGGAAGGACACACACACGCCCACGTTTAACCCTCAACCTAAACCTCAACGTCAATCGCCCCCGCCCCTTTGGTCAATGCTAATGCGTACAGTAAATTTCCTATGCCAAGTCCAGCTGAGGTTAAGATTCATGGTAAAGAAGGGGGGGGGGGGGTTGACTGTGGTTGATTCATTCAAGTGAATAAACTGACTGCTGACAGGCTCATTAAATGCTGCATTCAGTAGCCCTGGTCCGATAGAGCAGTTGTGCTCGAAGGGGTAGGGGGTTGCTTGTATATGTCTCTCTCTGTGTGTGTGTGTGTTTGGTTGTTTAGGAGGGGGTGTATGGGGTAGGGGAGGGGAGGGATTGTGGTTCGGTTGGGTGGTTGTCCAGTTTGTTTATTCAGCTTCAGCTGGTGGCACTGGCCAGAGGCCAAAGTCAACACGAGTCAAATTGAATGGCTCAAATGAATGCTGAGCTGCCTTATGAGTGTTTGCCACGCCCACAGGGCGTCTAGCTAATTTCAGGCAGCTTTAAATTTTCCTCGCTTCCATCGAGGAACAAAAAAGTTCATAAATAATCCGAGGAAAATTGTTAGAAATTGCCAAAACAATTTATGTTGACATTATCTCAAGAGACATTTCTTTTCTCACTGTCTCACTCTCTCACTCTCTCTTTCTCTCTCTCTCTCTCTCTCTCTCTCTCTCACTCTCTCTCTCTCTCTATGTGTCTTTTTCTTCGTTTCTCCCTTGGCTTGGAATGATTAATTACCACACAGAACGCGCATATTTGAATATGAAAAGCGATAAAGTGCGTGATAAGTGAGCGAAAAAAAAGAACGAACTAGAGCTGGAAAAATGCAGGAAAATTCAGGAAGAAATGGGGAAAAATATGGAAAATGTGAATTGTGAACTGTGAACTTTTGGCCTTATTGCTCCCCCGTGGACGATAAAAAGCTGCACGTTGCTTTAATGAACTCAAGCATTTCATCATTTCCGGCCAAGATTTGCAGCTAATGCGAAAGCTGTGCAGATGTCCAGAAGAACAAGAGAGAAGAGGGAGAGAGAGAGAGAGTGAGAGGGGGGGGGGTAGCTCTTAATATGCTGTCCGCATTTGAGTTGACATTTGGGATTCCAATTGATTTGCACTCGATTCGTTTTGATTATTTTCCTTTTTCCTTTATTTACTTTCTTCTTTTTGTTTTTGTTCTTGTTTTTTTTTTTGCTGTTTGCTTTGCTGATTTTTCGCAATTTTCTGTGTTTTTTTTTGGGATGTTTTTCTATTTGCTGAAGTTTGCTTTTTGCGAAATTTTCCAAATGAAAATCCTTGCATGCGACATGTATTCAAATGAGCAGACAAACACTTGGGTTAGAGGGAGACAGGGAGAAAGAGAAAGAGAGAGAGAGATAGCTACTGCAATATTGACACTTGATTTGCATTTATAATGGCTACGTGATTTGAGATTCCAGATTTGCGGTTTGAGCTTTGAGATTTTGGTTTCCCGATTTTCCGATTCTCCGATTTTAGTTTCAAGATTTCCGTTTCATTTTGCGCTTTGGCTAAAAGCAAAATTATGCTCTTTGTTTATGCTTATCGGTAGCAAGAATTCTAAGTTATTTCTCTCTCCCTCTCTCTCTCTCTATCTCTCTCTCTCCCTCTCTCTCTCTCTTCCTTCTTGTTTCACTTGTACTTCGATTTTTCAACATATTGCGCATAAAAAATTGAACAACTTGTCCTCGGGCTGTTTTCACCATAAAATAATCTTTTTAAGCCGAAAACAAATTACAAATAAGAGCCCCTCTATAATTTCTACACAATTTCCACAAACATTTTCCCATTTTCCGTTGCCGTTTTGCATTGCTGCTGCTTGCTTTTCCTTTTTTTTGAGCCTGCTTTGCATATCTCTCTGTTTTTCCTTCGACCTGAAGCATTGAGGAGGGTTGCTGCTTTCTTTTAACAAATTATAATGTATTGAAAATTGACAGAATTATGTAATGAATAGAAAATTATGTAAATTACAGTGCAGTTACATTTAATGCCTAGACCTTTTCGACCCCACTCACTTTCGCTTCCCTTTCCCTCTCTCACATTCTCAGTGCGTATCGCCGCCTATCGACCCATAGGTAAAATCGAATACCCATTTTATTGGCAGCTCATAAGATGCCCAAAATTTGTTGTCCTCGAGAACAAACCCCCATGAAAAGGTAGCAACCTTATGTGGACCAAATGTCCTGGGCCAAGCGAATAAAATGCAATGATAACCTTTCGACCAGTCGTAAAAAAAGCCCCAACTGAAACTTAAGCCAGTACCAAAAAAAGGAAAAACATTTCAAACTATAATTTCTAATTTATATAATTTATATTCATATATTTTCATTTTCAATGGTTAAAGCTCATATGATAAAGAAAAAGATACTGAAAAATTGGTATAAAATAATTTATATTTATTTATGTTATAATTAAATTAAACAAATTTTAATTAAACAAATAATAATAATTTTAATAAATAAATAAAAATAATTTTAAAAAATTGTATGAACATTTATAAGGATGCAAATTGTTTGTGGAAAAGGTTTTATATAAACTGTAGGAGGTTTTTTTTATATAAATATTTCATAATTCAGTATAATTTAGTTACAAATTAAAAATTGAATTGATTAGGACCAATTAAAGTAGAATTGATTAAAACAGTTTGATAAAACTAAACGGATCGATAAACAGACGAACTTACACATTTGGGTGCCTCTGTTGAAGCAACTAAATCTCCTGAACATAAATATATAATTTTAAAATTGTTATCATTATAATAACTAAATTTTTTTTAATACTATAAGCGTATTATTAATATTATAATTTAGTAATATAAATTAGCTTATTATTCTAATTTTTTTATATTTCATTCTAAAGTGTTCATTGTATTTTTCATCTTCTATTTCTTTATAAAGTTTTGATGTTAGAGAAATTATTATTTATTCGTTTAGTAACATACAAATTTTAATTTAATTTATTTTATTAACATATTTAAAAACGAACTATAATAATTATAATTATATAATAACAGCATTTGCCTATGTAAAACCCAAGACACTTAACCACTCTTTAATTAGTCGTACGAACTAGTTTGTCTAGTTAAGCTCCAGCTGTGGCGCCTGAGCCACTCACAAGGTGTCAGCGTGTGAACCCTACGTGCTACAGCCAAGGCACAGGTGCCATACGAAGAGACCAAACTAGTTTTATAAACTTTTATCTATATTTTTTTTTTTTTTTTGAGGAGTTTCTAAACTCTTTTTTGAGCATAAAAGTGTAAAACTAATTAGCATTTTGCAAAGCGACAAACTTGATAAACTTTTTAAGCAGTCGACGCCCACTCAAGAGGGAAGAAGACAGGGAGAGAGGGAGAGAGAATGAGATAGAGAGAGAGGGAGACAGAGAGGAATAGAGAGAGGGTTAGAAAAAGAAGAAGACGATTGCTCTAGAGTGGAAATTGGGGCTGAGAAATTGCCAAAGTCATGATACCTGCTCCAAAAACTTTTGGCCAAAATAAAACCTCATAATAATTTGATGTCGAAAAAAAACCATATATGTATATTAAATATATATATTTAAAGAAATTCTTTATAGCATTGCTGACTGTGCGCCGATTTATTTATATATGGATTTGTTGAAGTTATAAAAATAACAAAAAAAGGGCAACAACGTTTGATGCTCGTAACATGAGAACTTTAATATTTTTTGGGCCGTCTCAATGTCCCAATGATGTCCCCAAATGTTTGGGCCATGTTCATTTGCATTCGTGACTGAAATCATGACAGCAGACAATGCGAAAAAGACGCGAGTCACGCGAATGGATTCAACATATATTTTAAATGTGCAAAAACTCAAAGCGAAGCCAAAGAGGAAGGCGGAGGCAGAGGCTGAGGCTGAGACAGATGCAGAAGCATATGGCTATGGAGGCTCAGCCTCTTAGGATCGACTCATAACTTTGTCATGTGTTTGGGGAGTTTTCTTTTTTATTTTATAATGTTGTTGACTTTTCAGCAAAATTATGTTGTCCCTATTGAAGTATTTCAAGCAGAAGCAGAAGCTGCAACTCGCCAATGACTTCATTATTATTCTTATTATTATAATCTTTCTGTTCCAGATATCCTCTTTACTCTCTTCCCCCTTTTCAACATTGTTCTTGCCTTCTCCCTTCTTACTTATACTCTTTTGATTTCTCTCTCTTTCTGTCAGTCTTTCATTACCTGCATTTCCCCTTCTTTCTCCCTTCACTGAGACCTTTTCCCATCTGCACCTAATTTCCTCTTTACTCTTTTCCCTCGTTTCGAACATCTTCTTTCCTTGTCACCTATTCCTTTTACTCTTTCTCTTTCTCTTATATTCCCTATATCTCAAACTTTTCCCTCCTTTCCTTCTCTTATTTCTCTGTCAAAACGTTCTTTCCTCATTTCACTTATTCCCTACACTTCGTTCTTCCTTTTCCTTCTTCCTTATACTCTACCCTCTTCACATCTTTCGTTGTCTTCCTTTTCCCCTCACTCCCTTTCCTTCTCCCTCTCTATCTCTCTCTCTCTCTCTCTCTCTCTCTATCCCTCTCTCTCTCTCTATTCCCCTTTCTCTCTATTCCTCTTTCTCTCTATTCTACATTATCGTGTGCAGCTCTAATGGAACACAAACATTTTATGGATGCTTCAAGAAGTCACGGCCTGACGTTGACCTACGACCAGTACCTCTCGACTTACTTCTCACTCCCTCTTTCTCCTTCTCCTCCTCCTTCCGTTCCTCCTCCATTGTATGTGCTGTTGTTCTGCTTCAGTTTTACCTAGTGTTTGCCTCGTATTCATTCATTCATTCAATTACATTTTTGCGCACACTCAGCACTAAAGGGACCTCATAAAGCGTCAAAAATTTCAGCAAATGAGCAGCATCCCCTGCCCTACACTCCCGCCCCTCCGACACCCCTCACCACCCGCCACCCACTCTTCGAGCTTAGCTCGTACGACTGTTGTCCTTCATTAGAAACAGCTCCCATGGGCATTGAGTATTCGAGTGTTTCGAGTGTTTGCGCGTTCAAATCGATGACCAACCACACATTGAATCAAACACTCATGCCACACACACTCATACTTACACCCATACTCACATACACTCACACCGTTCAATGCTCAACATACAACATTCCACATGCAACATCAATGTGTCCGGCCTCTATTAAAACTGACAGTTTCGGCTAACCCCACAGCACAAACATCACCTCCCTCCCTAACCTCTCTCCACCTTCCTACACCTACTCCCCCTTCCGCTGCTGCCCACACACAGCTGCCACAATAGCTTATGCAATTCCGGCGTAAACTTCAAGTGTTGAGTTGCTGCTGCCTCCTTTTCCTCATCCTCATCCTCATCATCATACTTATCCTCCTCTTTATGCTTCTGTTGCTCTTGCTTTACCTAATGTTTTTCTTTTGCTCGTTCTGCTGTTTTTCCTGCTTTTTTCGTATTTCTACTACTCTCTTTAACTATTTCATTTCTACACTGTTGACTCGACCATTTCCCAACGTCAAACTGTCAAAATTTAGATATAATTACCAACCTCATAGCGTTTATGTGAAATTTCTAAATTTTCAATGTATTTCGATCACTATTCGTATTACTGTATGATAAGTTTCTGTTAAAAATAAAAAGGGATTTCTTTTATTAAAAATTATTGTAATTTAATAGTATATATTGATGTAAGGTTATGTTATTAAAAGTTTCTGTTCTTAACAAATTCCGCTTTTAACAGTTTCCAATTGTAACTACTCCTTTTTTAATAATTTCTGTTTTTAACATATTCTGTTATTAACATTCTATATTTTTTCCAGTATTATTAATAGTTTCTGTTCTTAACAGTCTCTGTTCTTAACAGCACCCGTTATTAACAGTATCCGCTCTTAACGCCTTCCAATGGAAGAAGCTCATTTTTTAACAGTTTCTATCATTAATAGATTCTGTTATTGCGATTTTCTATTTTTATTTTTAACATTCTATGCTAATTAACATTCTCTACAATTTATGATTTATGTAATTAACAAATTCTGCTCTTAATATCTTCATATATTAGCAGCTTGTTTATTAACAGTCTCTGTTATTAACAGTTGCTGGTCATTTCTGTTATTAACAGTTTAAGTAAATATATATTAAATAAAAGGAGCAAAATAAACTACAATAGTAAAATAAATGGGTTTAAATTCATATTACAGTGTATTACATTTACAATTACTTCCAAAAAAATATTATAATATATTATAAATATTATATTATTATAAGAAAAGAGTGAGAGAGTTTTGTAATAAGTGTATCGCATTAAATTTGAAATTATATTCCCATTTAATCTGGAACATAAATTACCCATTCCCAAAAACACTTTAGAATTTAGCCAGGCTTCTTGGCCAAGGCGTCTTAACGGAATTTCAACACGTTTCACGAATTGCGGGATTAACTAATTTTGTCATGTAATTTGGAACAAGGAACAAGGCGTAAGGCGCAAAAGTTGTGAACATTTTCTTTGCACTCATCTCTCACTTAACTCGTTCATTCCATGGAGTTTTCGCTGCGTCACGCCTCGAATTGCTCATAAAAAAAGAAGGCGAGCTGGAAAATTTTTACGATTTTCCTATGCAAATTTCTCGACGAGTTTCGACTTTTATTAGGGGAAGGCTGCACTAAGGTTTTTTTTCTTTTTCTTTCTTTTTTTCGCACTTTTTTCGGGGTATTTTTTTTACACTTATTTTTTTTTTGTAGCGTAACTTACAGGTGGATGATTTGAAGCTGCATTTTATGGGCTGGGAAATGCCCTCGATTTTCTTTTCATTTTTTTTTTGTATTTTTTTCGAATGCAACGAAATGAATTTTTGTTTAATTTGTGCCATAAATAAAGACAAAAACTTAATTAGAATTCGTTACAATGTTAGACAATGAAATCAAATTAAAGACAATGAAATGAATTTGTACTCCAATAGAGGAAAACCTCGTTTAGCTTTAAGGAAAATGGGGAAAAGTGTTTCTTTATAGAAGGCAAACATGCCACACATTATCTGTGATAATAACAAAACGAACTTAACCCTAATAAAGTACAAATGGGAGCAATTCTATTTCATTACGAGCTTATGCAAATTTCCACAAAAACAGAGAGTGAAATCGAGAGAGAAAGAGAAAGAGAGAGACAGAGAGATAGAGATATAAAGAGAGGTAGCGATAAGCCCAGTGTGAGCCATAAAATATGTCATATTTTAGCCAAATGTTGCACCACAATTACAATAAACGCATTCGGCATGGCTAAGCATAGAGCTCTCCCTGCTCATATGGGACAGATAACGGTAACTGTAATTAACCCACTCAGTTCCACACACACACACCAACACATACACACACACACATACGCAAGCAAACACAAACACAGAGTCTACACCTTTTGGTAGATTTAAAGTGAGTATGAGCCATACGAAATGAGTATGGTTAGGGATGGCACAATTCATCATATGATGCACAACAATCGATTATTTTCTATAAATTTGCGATTTAATCGAATCGAAAAAAGTATATTGTAATGTGTAATTTAAGTAATCGCAAGGTTAAAACTAATCATATGGTTAAATAATCGATTAATAATCGATTCTTTGCCATCCCTAAGTATGGATATGAAAGTTTGAAAATCTTTGAGGCAAAAGTTTTCACACACACACATGTATACTTTCTTTTACCCATACACATACACTTTTACACACTCTCTCTCTGTCTCTCTATCCCTCTCTCTCTCTCTCTCTCTGCTTGCTGCCACCCCTCACACATGTACTCCATCACCCCCCCTGACTCTTTGTGATGCATGCAACTTAATGCTTTGCAAATTGACACTTGCTCCAAGTGGAAGTTGCCTTTGTGTAGCTTATATTTCTTCTTCTACTTATTCTTCTTCATCTATTTCTTCTTATTCTTCTTCTACTCCTTCTTTTCTTCTTCTCCATCTTCTTCTATTTGTTGTTGTTGTTGTTGCAAAAAAAGGACTCCAAGTCCATCACAAAGTGATGAATGTGCAACTTCCTGGGTGAGCCTGTGTCCAGGCAACGCTTGATATGTCCGTGTGGAGTAAATTGGATTGCATATCATTATTTTGCACTTGTCTGAGCAAATTTTCACACTTTTGCCCTAGCAAAGGAGGAGGAGGGGAAAGGAAAGTAGACGAAGGGAAAGTAAAGGAAGGGAAAGGAATGGAGAGCAAAGGAAAGGATAATTTATGCGCTTTGTCAGCCAAGAAGGCAGCTTCCTGTACTGGACATTCCACAGTGCAAGTGTCCTGGGACATTGCCAACAATAAAAAAAAAATTCCTTCCTTTTTCTTCACACTCCCCCCCTTCCCACCAACGCCCTGCTTACTTTAGCTACAATTGAACGAAATCCAATAAATAAAACTCTCCTAAAAAATTTTTTACTTCGGCTTGAGCTGTTGCTGTATCATGTGTAACATTTTGATGTGTGTATGTGTGTGTGTGTGTGTGTGTGTGTGTTTTTCCAACACCTTTTTTACACATTGACACTTCCGCATAAAATGATTGGAA
>JBANCZ010004046.1:0-11098 GCA_037040025.1 Sphaerogastrella javana | reverse complement strand
ATACACAAGCACACACACATACACACACACACATGTACATATATTAAAATGTATGGGTGTGTGTGTGTACTACTAAGTCGTAGTGTTTGCACACCAGGAAAGCCAACATTACTTCATGGATACACTTGAAAATCAGGAAAGAAGCGGTTCAGTCGATCTGCACCGACATTGGGATTCGATGCACTAGGTCAAAAAATAGACAGAGATAAAGAGAGAGGGAGAGAGAGAGAGAGAGAGAGAGAAAGATAGATAGTGTGAGAGAGATACAGAGGTTGTGAAGGGAAATAGTTTGAAAGAAAGAAGATGAAGATAACAGAGAAAGAGAGAGAAAGGTAGATAGAGTGATAGGTAGACAAAATGAGAAAGATAGAACGAGAGAGGTTAAGAGGTTGAAAGAGTTTGAGAGAAAAAAGAATGACGGAACAGACAGAGGAATCGAAGATTCAAAATTAGTTGTATCAGAGAGACAAAGACAAATCGAGAGATTTGGAAATAAAGCCAGAAAGAGGAAGAGCAAGCGAGAGACACAAAGAGAAAGAGAAAGGAATAGAAAGAGAGGGAGAGAAGAAGATAAAAATATGAAGAACGAGCGAGAGAGATTAAAGAGAGAGTAAGAGAGAGGGAGTAACGCAGAGACAGAAAGCAACAGAATGTAGAAATATGGTGAATGATTGGGAAAAACATCTAAAAATAGAAAGAGCGGGCGTGCAAGAGAGAAAGAGAATGAAAATAAATCAAGCTAAATGAAAATTCGCTGATTGAAATGGAAATACAGATGGCATGACAAAGAAGTGAAAAGAAGAGCAAATAGAGACAGAGAATCGACCCTCTGATTTCACAGTAGTTTCTAACAGATAATATTATAATTATATGTGCTTGTGCATTGAAGTGTAAAGTCAGTAAAAGTATACGGTTTTTTAAGGTCTCGAGATGCTCAAAGCGTAAACTATTCAAGTCTAAGATAATGTGTATAGTATAGCTGTTAATCAGGCCTTTGGCATGATTGTTAATATATTTAGTTCGAATACTTTTATTTACTTTTCGATTAGTGAGGAAGAGAGGAAACGAGAGAGAAAGAGAGAGAGGGGGAGAGAGAGATAGAGAAAAAAGGAGAGGAAGAGTGCAACAGAAAGCGAGTGACAAAGATTAAGATTGAACTAGAGAGAGTAAGTGAAAGTAGATGAGAGAGAGAGAGAGAAAAGGCACAGTGTGTGTGCTCATTATACGTACGCTTCAACAATAATAGAATCGTTGCCAAGGACAAGGGAGTTTTTTCTACTTGTTCCTTATTTTCTTTTTTTTTTTTTTGAAGTGCGACTATTGTTATATTGTGTTAATTTTATTTGATTTGCTGACTGTTTCTTCGACTGCCTCTTAGCCAGGCTAAGACTGCCTGATTGGAGACTTGAACTAGCATGGCTCCAAAAGTTGTTTCGGTCCCTCGTTTTGTGGCCAAAAATAAATAAAAGCACAACAACAACTGGAACAACAACAACAACAACTGGAAAATAAAGGAACGTAGGCAACGATTGGTAGAAGAAGAAAAAAAATGCCAACAAAGAGAAAGTTGTGCGCTTTGTGTGTGTTTAATTTGCTGGCTTGCTTATTGTTACGACCATATTCGTACATAGTTTATTTATTTTCAAGCAAATGCCTTTTTTTCGTATTCGTATTCGTTTACGTATTCGTATTCGTATTCGAATTCGTGTTCATACTCCTTTTTTTTTGGTTTTTTTGTATTTTTGCTTTTTTTTCCTTTTGGCTTTATTTTTTTTTTTGTGCTCCTTGTTTGATGGCTCTTCAAAAAGCTGACAACGCGTTGCTCATGTGAGTATGTGTGTGTGTATGTGTGTGTGTGTGTGTGTGTGTGCGTGTGTGTGTGAAAGCAGGCAAAAGCCAAAAACAAAATGGAAACGAAAATGAAAATGAAATCGAAAATGGGAATGGGATTGGGAATGGGAAACAGCATGAGACTGTGCTGCTTCAGTTGTTCAGCTCAACGAAAATGAAATTGAGATGAAAATGGTAGACCAAAGGCGCAGAGCTGCACAGCAGCAGGGTAAAGGGGAAGAGGGGAGTAGCAGGGGAGTTGAAGCAAGGGTGCCAGTGGTGGACGAGGCGGGAGGGGCGGGAGGGAGGCAGGCACTGCGTCACATGCCACGAGCCGCTAAGGCACACGCAACGAGTGTGGCCAATAATAAAAAGGATAAAATCATAAGCCCAAATTTATCGCACTCAAGACACACACACACACACACAAACACACACACACAAACACACAGACACACACACACAAACACACACAGCAACCGAGTCAAATTGTATGTGTGTAATGGATCAAGTTTATTTATAAGGCTGCCGCAGTTATACACTGCGCAAAATGCCAAGACAAATGTATTTCAAACACAAAGAACTTCATTCAAGTGTATTATAGTTATATAATATGTATAGGGATTATAGATTATAGTATTAGAGTCATATAGTAGGTATAAACAATTCTAAACATTAGCAACATTTTCTGCTAAATTTTAAGCAAATTTTTGGGTAGATTCAGTGCATAATGAATAACTTTGAAATGGTATTAGTATTAGTATTTTAATGTATTAGTATTATAGTATTATGGTATAATATATTTTATATATACTTCACTATATACATTATAGCATATGTGAGAATTGTGCATACTAGTATTAGACTCAAAAAATTGGGAAAAGAGATTTTCAAAGATTAGCAAAGATTGATCTTAATAAAAATGAAATTTTTAGATTGTTTCAGTGCATAATGTATAATGATTAAGAATTATATATTGTTGTATATAATTGCATTAGATTATGGTATAAGAGTCAAATTATAGGACTCATATAGAAGGTACAGAGATTCCTAAATATTGTCAACATTTGGGAAACATTTAAGGTGAAAATAGTAGTAGTAATTTAATATTATGTACTATAATAGTATAAGTAATTTATAAAATTTTAATGTATTAGTATTTAAAATGAATGTTGGTATTTTTGTTGAACAGAATAATGGTCATACTGCAGCGTGGCGATTGCTGTTTTTAGGGCGAAGCAAAAAGATTTAACAATACATATCGATAAATACAATAAGAAGAGTACAGCTAATTGCTAATGCATTTTTGTCAGTGTATTATTAGTCGCAGTTTTATTCGTAACCGGTGCTGCTTACTGTTTCATCTTGAAACATTAAAGCAAACGATATTGAATGAGCAGCATTGTTCATGTTGCTACACTTCCGCTCGCGCCACTTCCGTTCCACTGTGCAGGGTGCACTGTGCCACTGATGGTTGGGTCGTCATCGTCATCGTCATCGTCATCGTCATCGACATGGGCATGATGAAGTGTTATTTAAATATAAATATATTATCTATCGATAAGCTGCCTAGACGCATACAAAAGCCACCAAAAATGCTTAAAACGTGAAAAGCATTTTGCCGCATCAAATCTTCAAATTTGATGCCATTATTTTGTTTGCTTTTTTTTTATGAACTGTCTGCTGAGTGCCTCTACATCACAGTGTGTATGTGCGCATACGTATGCGTATGTGCGTATGTGCGTATGTACGAATGTGTGTGAGTGTATGTGTGTGTGTGTTTTTTGCGTATGTTTATATGCCTTGTGCCTGTCTGGCTTAATAATAAAGTGATTGCCTACTTTACGGCAAAACCGCCGACAGGCTATGGCCAAGACCCCCCAACAAAAGCAACCACCCGACCCTTCCCCCACCAGCATCCTGTACTTTATTAAATTATGCTCGTTTGATGCTACACACAATTTCAGTATATTTAACTCGCACTTCTTCCTATACGCATTATACACAAATGCCTACGGTATTATAATTTATACACAATATCTCTGTGTACTATAGCGAACATCTTTGGCACAGCTACATAACTTATTTGTAGATAAAATACAATCTTTATTATGCATATCCGCTGTTTTTTCCCCTAACAATTTTACATATATATTTTCTCAGCCCCATATGAACAAAATGAAATTATTGTCACTTACATCACGAATTATACTAAGTTATAGCATTTATAAAGATTTTACAGTTTCACAGCATTGAAAAATATATTAATAAATATACATATTAATTGTCTTACGGGATGTATGATGGGAAGAAACAACCTTTTTTTAAATGTAGAATTGTTAGGGCAACTAAAAAATTAAAACAAAATGAATCATCTTTATTTAAACTATTGCTAGATCATTTACTTGCCAAAGAACATTTCTTTAAAGAATTTTTAATATTTAAATGATTAAGTTTAATCAATTAAAAGTATGGCGATTTGCAACTTCTGCATTATGATATTTGTTTAAGGTTTGTCTAAACTCAGTTTAAATAAATAAAGTTTAAGCTCAGCCCAAGCTCAGTCTAAGGTCAGTATGAACAAAGTTTAAGCAGTCCTAATATAATAATTGTTTATTAAATATATGAAATTAGATCTGGAACATAAATCATAATAATACATATTTTACATTTTCGGAAATTTTGCTTTTATTTTGAATATTTATTTTTTTTGAATTTTATTTTTTTTTTTATTTATTTATTTATTTATTTTTTGCATTTGAAAAATTTGCATACACAAAATGTACTTTAAAATATATAAAGATTATATGCTCGTGCCTGCATTCGAATGACATTTAAATTGAAAACAATCATTGATATGAATATATGAGTAGAATTGCATATGACTACCACAATTAAAATATTTAATTGTTTTATAAAAAAACGTTTAAATCAAGTGACAAAGACAGCCGCACTTATTTGTTGTTGTTGTTGCATTTAAATATGAAACGTGTGATTGATAAAATATCGATATTTCAATGACCGATTGAAAATGTATTCACTATACTCATTCGAATGCAGAATTTGCATTTTTCAAGCACAAGACTTTTGTTTGAAGTATTGAGAACTTGAGACAATTGAAGCATATAAATTCCGCTTTAAATGCAGCACCAGGGCTTTCGTTTTGTTACAACAATCACAATAAGAACAATAATAATAATAAAAAAATATAATAATAATACCACTTTCTCGCTTTAATATTATTTTTTTTCTGTTGAGAATGCTTGGTATTACATTTTTCGGAATTTTGGTTGTTGTTGAACCAAACCCATTTCAACAATAGACGACAAAGGCAGCAAAACAGAACCGCAACAGAAATAACAAAAGAATGAAACAACAGCCGATATATATATACTATATACTATATACACATAGCCTATCTTTAATATTATAATATATATATATATATATATATATATATATATATATATATATACTCTACTATGCATCTGTGTATAGATTATGCGACGAAGCCAGCAACGTATTTTGAAATTCGAATTTCTCATTTTTTTTTTGTTAAAATGCAAATTAAAATATTTATGCAAATAGGAAACAAGGCATACAATAAATTATGCCAAAGTAGAAAAACTAAGAGAAACGAGAAACGAGAAACTCAAAACAAATGAACCAAAACCAAAGCCAAATGTGTTGGCCACAAAAACAATTACCTGTTACGTGGAAAGCCCCAATGCTTATGCCAAAGAGGCATTATCCCAGCGAATCCCCCACTATACCATCAAAACTCCCTAACAACTTTGGCATTATTCTTATATTTGTCGTTAATGTTAGCGTCTGTCACAATAATTTTGCGCCTGTAAACAAGTTTTACAATAAAGAAAATAACAAAACCAACAAATATGTACCGACAGCGGTCATTCAGCATGACTAAGACATACCCTTGCATCACTCTACAGTTGAATTTATTGTTTGATAAAGTTAATACAAAGAATTATTAGTATTACACATTTGTGTTATATAAGCACAGATTTTGAATTTAAACTTTCAGAGCACTTAGCACATTATACTCTGTTCCACAAGCTCTGAGCTGTAGGGTATACACATAAAAATAGGAAAAGTTTTCTAGAAAAATTTGTGAAATATAAATTTGTAATAATGTCGTTGCAGAAACGGAAGCCGGAAATATGCAAAATGACTGAGAGCCAAGCAACACAATTCCAAATATTTTTTTTTTTTATTTTTGAAGAGACCAACACTAGATGATGTCTCTGCACCAGCAGAGTGATCAAGTTCTTGATTTTAAAATCAAGTTGGTCAAATAATTTGACCACAGTATTCAGCACAAAACAACGTATTACCTTTGTTCAACTTTTAACACCTCAAGTACGAAGAAGTTAAAAAAACTACTATCTTTAAAACGTATAGTTTCATTTTCTTAAGAAACATTTCTTGTTTAGACCTTGTCTAAAGAACGGTCAAAAGGTAGTGTGGTAAAACTTAAAAGGTATATTTAGTGTTTGTTAGAATGGCGAGTTCAGTCTATAAACACAAACACCTTAATTCTTTAAGCTGGTAAAAAATATGTCTAATATTTTTCATATATATCTTAATACATAAAGCGTAAATTAAAAATACATTGTTATAGTATAAACTGAACTCATGACGAAAGATAAATATACTAAGCATAAGTAAGAAAACATTTTTAAAATCTAGTAGTAAATAAACTATTATTATCGGTTATATATTATGGATTAATGGTTAAACATCATTGATTAACAACCTATACCATTTATCAGTTAAAAGTCTTCACAATATTTTTATCTGCTTAAGTAAAGGAAAAGTAGATTATGGACAGTAAACACAGGGTTGTTATAATTGGAAGCCATACCTACTGTTCGGTGTTGGTTCAAGGATTATCAGAAAGTGAAATTATGAGAGGGAGAAGGAGTAGAAAAATATGATGATTATCGAAGTACTTTCGAGTATGTGTTTGTGTTAATACTTATAATGAATATGTTTTAAAGTAAATGCATTTGTTATGGGTGAGTTATAATGAGAGTATCCACATACTATATATAACGTATACATATGTGTGAGTGTGTGAGAAAGAATTTCAGGAGCTTTGCTGTAATTAATCACAAAAACGAATGAGCGAATTCCCAAATGTGCAACTGCTGCAGTCATTATCATAAAATGATATCAGCAACAATGACAACAGAACGGAACGGCACAAATTGAAGCACCTTTTTAAGCATCTAAGGAATTTAATTAATGCAAGTCTCGTGCTGTCTTTGATATAAAACCTGACGCCCTACACGCCCCACCAACAGCACCCTTAGCCAAGTGTAAATTAAAAGGAAATGTAGAGGCAGCTCAACTAAAAAAAAAAAACATAATAAATAAAAGCACCAAAGACGAGACAATATGAACATGTTTGGACGACCTCTGAATGCCTTACAACATTTTTGATTATTATATATGTAAATATAACATATTGTTATAATATTTTATTATAAATATATATACATTTTTGTATATGACGATGAAAATGTATACTAATTTTATTCAATAAACTTTTGATTAGAATTTGCTTTTTCTTCTCTTGATGGTTTTAAAATTTTAGTAATTCGATATAGATACAGGTAGTTCAACTTTTAATAAGAATTTGCAATTTCTTCACTTTTAGTACGTTTTCAAATTTTAGTAATTCGTTATAGATAGATGTAGTTCACCATGGTTCTTGTTAAAGAGGCCCCTAATGTAGGGGATCTGAAGGTTGCAAGGCTTTGTGTTGAAAATCCGCTTAAAGATGCGCTAAACAGCAATTATCTTCATTAAGCGCACGGCACACTAAGGCAACACGAGACAACAAAAAGACTAAAAACAAAAAAATGCGAAAAGAATTAAGAAGACAAAACAGTCTAACAATTAGGAAATGCGTTGCAACCCTTTTAACACGGCTCACACGGCAAAACACCCACATACCCATACACCCACTCACCCACATACCCGCACACACCCAGCTGTACTTTTAACTGTCTCACCTAAACAGGAGCAGCACCCTGCATGCCGTTAAGCTCTTTTATATAAATGTGGTGCTGATGGATGTGTTTTACTGGCGCCAGAGAATAATGTGGACTCTCAACTCTCGACTCTCAACTCCCAACTCTCAACTCTCGACTGACTCGGCTGACAGAGGTAGTGGTAGCATCGGTTGAAGTTTCCTGTTTTCAGCGACTTTCACTTGTCTCCGTTATCAGCCATAGAGCAGCTAAAGAGCGTGAGCACGCCGGCGCGCTCGGGGTCTCAGCGATTTATAAAAGCCAAACGGCATTAATGGCGAAAGCGACAACAAAAAAAAAAAATAAAAAAAAAAAACGGTGTTGCAAGCAATTTGCGCAATGGCGGCGACTTCTACGTAAATCCGTGTTGCCAGCACACAAAAAAAAAAAAAAAAAAAGAAAGCACGAAAGAAAGCAAACGGTACACCGCTTTGCGCCTCACTCACGCCCTTCCGCCAGGGCCCCCCATGTGTCATTATTAAGTGTGTGCACGTAACTGACATCAGCGCGCTTATAAATCAAATTGCAAATACTTTTGCCGCTCCCACATGTGGGAGTCCAACTCACTCTCTCTCTCTCTCTCACTTTCTCTTTCTATCGCTTTCTCTCTCTGTTGTTGGGAATCTGTATGAGCAGTAGCACATCACAGCGGCTCAGAGGCGCACATACTCCTTTTTAAGTTCATGAATTTTGGCAAAGTCGCCCATATTCTTCTACATATGATTAGATTAATGCCCTGTGTAATGGCTTAAGCAGCCTTTTTCACCTTTTCCTCTTGTGTGTGTGTGTGTGTGTCTTTTTTCCTTTCTTTTCATTTCGTTTGCCTTTTGGCTTTTGGCTCTTCAATTCCATCTCTTTAGATTTTCTTACATATCTGACGATCTTTATTATTCTTGTTGCTGTTGTTGACTGAGAGCATATTGTGTATGCGTCGCATACAGTTTATAAATTTCCATTTTGAATGCTTTCACAAATTAGAAATTATAAATAAAAACTCTCATTAATTTAATAAATTCATAAACTTGGGAAATTATTTACATTTCGCAAGGAACATGATTGCATTTTTTATAAAGGCAAATACCAAATTCTCATAATAGTTAAATAAAGTCCATTAATTATTTTTGTACAAAATGTTTACCTTAAGATAAGATTAAGAACATAACCGTATTATTTTTCTTTGGATATTGTGTAGTTATTCAAGTTATTACATTATATAATATAATACATATGATTGCTGTTAGATGAAGTCGTATTAATCCTGGGTTTCAATAATATCGAATACTGTTTTCCACATTTTCTAACAAGCTTTGGCAACTAAGATGTGGAATATATATCGTATAAAAGTTCATAAAAAATTTTGTATGTTGATTTTGGATTCATAAACATATACAATCTATGTAAGACATTTTCCAGCTGAGATTACAAACAAGGCTTTTATCGAAATTTGCCTCAGAATAAACACAAGACCTGAAGAGTCGACTAGATCGAATGAAGACATCAAGTCGAATTCAGCAAGTGTCTCAAATTGAAACCCGACAAGGGATTAGCAGTACATTAGGCTGGGTGTCACAAAAGATGACGTGTCATCTGAGAAGTGAAATGTTTTAACCCAACTGATGACTTTCGCTGTAACCCCAAGGAATGCTGTCAGCTACTGTTTCCCTGACCCTGCGGTAATGGTTTGAGCTTGTAATACGAGCAGAGAACCATACAAGCGGACATTTTATTTGAAAAGCAAAGAAAAATTAAACAAATATAACTACATATAAAATTCAAACGTATATAAAAAATAAAGAAATCACTTGTGTGTATTAAATTGATGCTCTGTCACCCAACCATAGATTATGCGCTGCAATAGCTGTAGCATATCAAGAGATTGAATATTCCATACATTTATATAGTAAAAGGCTCCCTGCATAAAGTCAAGACCACGATACGGCTCCATTGCCAATAGTGGATCCACTGCCGCATTCAAATTGATAATCATATGGTCAAAGAAGCGTCTATCCTCGACATCACGTAGCTGACCCACCGGTATCAAACCCAACTCCTTAACGGCTAAACCGTGCACCGTATGCATACTGGTGCCCAGCAGTACGATAAAATCGCAAATGTGCTCTGAGGCAAACTGTTGCAATGCGTACTGGGCGTATTCAAAGGAAATGTAGCGTGTAACGGCCATGGGGAAGCAACACTGGGCGAGACGTATCATATACTTGCCATTACGGGCACGTAGGAATTTGAATTCCCTGCGTAAGATCTGTGGCAATGTTAGACCGTTCAGATCGAACATAGCCTCTACGAGAGTATTATACAGTTGTGTTCGTTGTGACGGCACCAGTTCACCTATATCGCGCTCTAGGGACAGTATCAACTGATAGTCACGCACCTCCAATAGTTTCCCACCCTCAATAGACGTAAAATTATGGTTCTTCATCAGAATAGCGCAATGTAGTAGCTCAAAGACACGCAGACATCGTAGATGTGAATAGTTATACACGGGACTTTTATATCGATCGACAATGATAGCCGAACAGGATCCCATGGGGTACATGACCCTTTGACAATAGATAGGCAGTCGGGCAGCCTCACACTGATAGGGCCGAAAATCATAAACCTCCTCGGTGCAGTAATGAAAGGGGCTCACATGATGATTGACCAAAATGAAGCGACTGCGCAACATCAATTCCTCGGGCACATCATCACGAAAGACCAAATGGTGTTCGGGTTTGATATTTTGTTTATCGAGTACATATTTAACCTCCGATTTTGTAATATAATCACGTCGTGGCATATTCAATACTGGCATATAGTTATGTTGCATAGTGCCCGGATTGTGATAACGTAAAAATGCAATTGCCAATGTGGAAGCCACAGAGTCTAAATCACAACTCTCATGCGAGAGCACAATATACATTAATTCTGGACCACCATTGGGCTGCTGTAGTTGGATAGAGCTTAGTTCTATCACATTATACAGTGTATGTGGTAAGTACTCACCCAATGTATTAAATGATTAGTATGTTCGAGGAAGTGAATGAAATCCATTGACATATTTTTTATATTGGTTTGGGTTTGCAGACTCTTAAAATTAAATTTATTACAATTTTGACTCTGATTTCGTTTTAAAATAAATTATAATGATAACTGTAGCTTAGCATAAACGATACTGTATATACAATTTTAATTTTGTACTAATACTATAACAA
>JBANCZ010004045.1:0-11099 GCA_037040025.1 Sphaerogastrella javana | reverse complement strand
TGGCGTAAAGGCAGCAGGGGAAGGGAAAGGGGGAAGGTCGGGTAAGTGAGAAAGAGAGAGAGAGAGAGAGAGGGAGATAGTGAGAGTAGGAATAAGAGTGGTTGGAACCATGGCCTCGTTGCTACGCTTTATCTGTTCTGATTAGCAATTAGCACGTGTCTTTCCGTCTTGAATTATTATGCTGAAGGTCAGCCACGTGGTGGCTATTGGACAGCCCACAGCCCACAATCCACAGGCCACATCCCAGAATCCACAGGCAGAACTGCCAGCTGTGTTGGCATGAGGCATGTGGGTTGTGCCTTGTGCCATGTGCTATGTGGCATGTGGTATATGCCAGGGACTCTGTACGTCCCGCATGGGAACCAGATTAATGATGTGCCCGGCCTGCCACACAGAGACTCTGTGGCATTATTAGCGTTGCTCATGTTGCACAATTGAGGTCCTTCGACTCGCACAATGTCTATGTCTCTGTCCTTCGCTCCGTCTATATCCGTATCTCCGACTGTGTATGTGTAGCCGCATAAATCAAGCAGATTATCAGGTAGCGATTGCCAGAGCCAAGGATTTGCATATGAAATTTAGATGACATCCCAAAGCAGTTACGGATTTTCCAATTTATTTCTACCAAAAAAAAAAAAAAAGCTTCGTTCTATAGCAATGGTAGCTAATTTTTTCGATATAGAGAATTCAAAAACACAATTCGACTAATAAAAATTGATTAAAAAATATGCAACAAATTCAAAGTGCAATTTGCAAAAAATACTAGACTAAAAAATATTCTAAAACATATATAAAAATAAATAAAATAAATAATATATAAACTATATGTTTGAACTAAAATAATTGTACAATTTGCGAAATATGCAAAAAAAAAATTATATATAAAAATATATAATAATTAATTATAATAATCAAATAATAATAATAATAATAAGAATATATAAATTATTAACGAAGTGTACTATATTATAATTCAATGTTTAATTGTTGGGAAAACATTAATATTAAAATATATACACTAACATATAAATATATATACTCGTTTTTATAAAATATCAATTTAATGTAATTCTAAAGAAAAAAAAAATGAAAATAATAAAAAGAAAATTATATAATTTAATTATAATAATAAAATATATTGGTATACTATAAACTAAGTTCACATTCCTCAATATAAAAAAAAAAATAAAAAAGTATATAATATTAAGTATATAAATAAAGTATATCATATTAAGTATATAAAGTACATAATATAATATTTATCTACTATAAAATAGTTTCCCTAATATCAATAAAAAACTAAGTAATGTTTTAATTCATTTAGACAGTTGATGTGCATAGTAAATAATTAAGTATATTGAATAAAATTAGCCGAAAATACTAAGTCAATTTGGATGTGTATAGAATAAACATTTATTTATTTAGTTTTTGTTGTAGTTTAAAGCGCAAAAAAAGTGAGCCAGGAGCAATGCGGGTAGCTGATGCTCTTACTCCTGTTTTATTTTATGCTTTATTTTGTTGTTGTTGCTGGTTTCTGGTGCAGCAGAGGGCACGCCTCGCTGCCAACGAAAGGACCCGGCTTGACGCCAAGGTCTTTTATCAAAGCGAAAGTTGTTGCACAGTTGCATGGCCAACAAACAAGCGCGCGCACACACACACAAACACACACAACCACACACACACACACACACACATGCACTAACATCAACATAGATATATTCTAGCTCTCGCTCGCTTGCAGGTCAATTATCGCGCTTTGCATCCCACAAGCGGCTCAGCTTCTGCTTCTGTTCCTACTCCCCCTGCTGTTCCTATTGCTGCTGATCCTAGTGCTGCTTCTGTTCCTACTGCTGCTGCTGCTGCTGCTTGTACTTTAGCTCTGCATCTCCCTCTCTCTCTCCCTCTCTCTCTCCCTCTCTCTCTCTCTCTCTATTACAGCTGTACATTGCTGTGTTTTCTGTTTGTTGTAATGGTGTTGGTATTGCTGTTGTTGTTGTAGTTGTTGTTTATTTCGTTGTTGTTTTTGTTGTTGTTTTTCTTGTTGTTGTTTCTCTTGTTGTTGGTTTTCTTGTTATTGCCGCTGGCGCCTGTGGGTTGCTACGAGAAAACCGAAAGCCAAACAAATTTGTAGCTTGAAGTTGCGCCATTTGAGTTGCTTTGGCGTCGCGTCTGTCCGCCAGTCCGTCTGTCGCTTTTGTCCGCCTCCACGTTCGCCTGTCTATCTATTTGTTTGTCTACACTGAGCTAAAAGGATTTTTAAATTGACTTTATTAAAAAGTATTGAATTTCAACTTATATAATTTAATGAAGGAAAAGAAAAGAAAATCTTCAATTAAACTAAGTAAAATAAATAAAATAAAATAAATAAAATAAATATAATACAAAATTAAATAAATTAAATAAATGCAATAAATGAAATAAATAAAATAAAAATAATAATTAAAATAAATTGAATAAATGAAATAAAAAAAAATAAATAAAATGAATATATTAAATTAAATAAATAAAATAAATAAAATAATTTAAATAAATTAATTAATTAAAAAATAAAAATAATTAAAATAAATTTAATAAGTAATATAAATAATATAAATAAAATAAATAATATAAATAAATTAAAAGAAATAAATCAAAAAATTATTTAATTAAAATAAGTAAAATAAAATAAAACAACAAAAAATTTAAAAATAAGCAAATAAATAAATAGAATAAATAACAAATTTAATAAATAAATTTAATAAATTAAATAATTTGAATAACCTAAGTAAAATAAATAAACTAAATAAATTAATTAAAATAAATCAAACACATAAATTAAATGGTTTAAATGAATTCAATTTAATTCAAATAAATTAAATGTTTATTGAAAATGAAATTAATTATGACATTTATTGCGCTCAATTTTTGAACAGTGTATGCATGACCTACAGTTAGCAATTGCAATGAAAAACTTTTCGGCGTGGCGCTAATTAGGCATTACGTATACGCCATGGTTAAGCATCTTCAAGTGCACTAAATTGCGCTAATCATAAAGCACAAACACACACACAAACACACACACAAACACACACAGCAAACCACAAAACCCAACAGCCATACATACAGCCACCAACAGAGAATGCGAGAGAGAGAGAGAGAGAGAGGGAGAAAGAGAGAGCTAGAGAGAGGGAGCTTTTTAGTTGTTGGCCTTTGTGCAATGGCTTGCTTCAAGTGGCGCTTCTAAAATTTAAATTATGCCACCAAGAGCGGCAACATCAACAACAACAACAACAACAACAACAGCTGCAACAATGCTTAACATACTCCAAGAATTGTGGCAATGTGCACTCAGCGTCATTTAGTGCCACGCCCACGCACCCACACGCCCATGCGACCATACATTGTGTTCCATTGTGCGAACGATGAGCGTGCAGCCAAGTGACTAAGTTGAATGCATGCATCTCTATGTATGTGAGTGTGAGTGAGTGTGTATGAATATGTGTGTGTGTGTGAGTGTGTGAGTGTTGCCAGTGAATTGAAGTGGGTGTGATTAGAGTATGTGCATGAATGTGCAAGCCGCTATGCTTGCTCCTTGCTCCTTGCTCTCTACTCTTCACTCCCTTACTCTACAGTCGTAACTCTTTACTCCTTACTCCTCACTCTTCACTACTCACTCCTTACTCTTTATTCTTTACTCTTCACTCCTCACTCTTTACTGCTTACACTTTGCACTTTACTCTCTTACTCCTAAATATACACTCCTAACTCTTCACTGCTTACTCTTCACTCCTAACTCTTCACTACGTACACTTCACTGCCTTACTCTTCACTCGTTACCCTTCACTCGTTGCTCTTCAGTCCTTAATCTTCAATCCTCACTTTCCGCTCTTCGCTCCTCTCTCTCTCTCCCCTTCCACCCCTCGCTCCATTCGTCTACGGCAAGTGGAACAACGTCTGAGGTTGGATATATGTATATATAAATTGGTTTGTTCATTAGAATTCAATGGCATAAAGGAACAATCAACATGCTTATTAAAACCATAAATGTATGGATACATCAAAATGCTGCAGGAGTTATAGCTGCATTTGAAACAATTTCAGTTGATATGTTTTTATTCGTTTAAATGCAAATTCTGACATTGAATATCAATAGAAAAATCCTTTAACAAATTTTACGCACAATAACATATAAAATCTGCTATATATATGTACATGTGCTATATATATTACAGAAATTCATTGAGTAAAACTCAACTCCATTTGTTTGGGGAGAAAGCAAAAGAAAACAGATTGAAAGAACTAAGTAAATACAAAGCTGAGCTTAGGGCATTTAGCTAAGAGCTTGTTAGAAATAAAATAGCCTGCCAAAATCTACAGTCAACACAGGCGTGAGTGGGCGTAAGGGTACAACAGTCGAATGCATTGGGTATTATACCAATAAAAAAGAGCATAAATTCTATATTTGTTTGCTGCACTTTGTTTTGCTGAATTTTGTTTACAGAATATTTTTGTGCCAGCAAATTGGTATGATCGGCCTGAAGTCGAATTTCTGCTGCGGTTCACGTGCGCTTCGATCAACTGCAGCTGCTCGACTGAAGCTGAATGCAGTTTTGCTGCTGTTGATAAACGAAAAAATGAACGAACGAACGTTGTTCACTTAAATCGTTCGGTTCTGTTCGTCGTTTTCCGTTCATCAGTTGATGTTTGCTTCGTTTTCTGCTTTACGTATGCGACTGCGCGCCTTACATTCCTCTCTCAATCGTGCAAGCGCTCTCACATTCCAGCCTTCTCTCTCATGCGCTTTGAGTGCAGTGTCTGTCAGCTCATCGCTTTATACGTTTGCTCTCTTGAGCTTTGAGCTCTTTGCGCCGCCATATTGGTATGTCCGCTCATTACATGCTCATTTGCGCTCTCTCTCTCTCTCTCTCTCTTTCTCTTTTCCCCCAACCTTAGAGTGCAGACAACGGAATCAAAGAATATTGCGCGCCTGCTTTTTCTGAAAGTTCGATCTTCTTCTTCTTTTTCTGCAATTCCATTTCTAAAGAGAAAATAATCGCTGTAAACAAATATCGTATGAATAAATCAATCAACCGCTGTAAACAATCATCGTAAATATTTATAAAATAATCGCTGAAAGCCATTATCCTCTGCATTCAAAAATAATCGGTATTAACATATATCGAATGCATTTACGATATAATCGCTATATACAATTATCGTATGCATTTGTAAAATAATCGCTTTAAAGCTTTCGTATGAATACTTAAAATATCAATATATCGTATGCGCATTTTGAAGTTGTACAAGCTTTGTAGACCCTTTGTAGGGCTTAAGTGCAGGATGCAGCATAAACCGGAAAAACAAGGAATGCTACAAATCGAAACAAAACAAAAACAAAAACAAAACAAAAACAGAAAAATAACGAAAAAAATAAAAAGAAAAACGCACAATCCATTCAAGCGCATTAAGCGAAAATAAAGTTTGTTTTTCCTTCGACTCGACTCGACTCGCAACTGAAAAGAAAAGAAATGTGAATAAAAGAGCATCTTTTGCCAGATGTAGTGAATGAGTGAATGAGTGAATGAATGAATGAGTGGGCGTGGATGTTAGTATCCAAATCAAAGGAAACGCGGAACTAGATAAAGGCAAAAGGTTCAAGCAAAGGGAGAAGGATTTCGTTTACAAGTCCTTGGAAAATTAGTCAGATCATTTGCATAAGCCATAAAACAAAGCATGATTTCTTTTTACATTCTCCCCAACATTCTTTCAAACATTCATAATGGACAGACATAGATTGCGGAGGGGGACGGGGGAGGGGTATTGCCTTTGCAATTTCATCTTGAGCCGCAGCAATAATTAAAGTATAATTCCTAGAAAATCATCAGATAAGAATATGCTCAAGTTAAATATGAGGAAAAAAAGTAAAGGAAAAAGAAAACACAATCAAGTTTTCCAAATAAATGCCACGGATGAGCTCAAACGACAGTGCAAAGTGTTTGAAAAACATTTGGAAAACTTTTATTTGTATTTTTGGACTTTGTATGCCAAGCATGAGGATTGTTTTGTTTCTTGTTCTTGTTGTTTTTTTATAGAGCCATTTTATGAGGCGTAAAAATAACATTTAAATGTTAACACGCCATTTAAACGCAAATTTGCACAAGGCTTGACTACGCCCATGCTCAAGCCACGCCCAAGCCAACGCTTTGAAAATCTGTGTAAAAAAAAAATTGTAGTAGAAGCTAGAAAAAAAAGCAGGAAAAATAGCAAAAACTGTGGCATACCAGCAGGCGCCTGCTATGTGGTTTTTCCCCCCTCCGAAAACGAACAAAAAATTTATTGACGAAAACAAAGTCAAGCGTTGAGAAAACGAACTGAGATTGCAGCAATGCTGTGGGTATAATAAACCCCCCTTTTGCCTTTCGTTTGGGGTTGCTGCCCATGTGTTTACGAGCTTTGATAAGGCGCTCAAAGGGTGTGGGTGTGCAGAGGGGAGCGGGAATTGGGGTGGATGTGGAAGGGATTGCTTGGTGGCCATTTAGTATGCTACACGTTGCAATGTTGTCGCCGGCGCCGACCGCAGCAAAACACAAACAGAGCCAACTATAAATCTATCATGTTTACGCTCAGCTTGACGAGATGAGCTGAGCTGCTGCCTCAGATGCTCAGATGCTCAGATGCTCAGATTGCTCGAGCCACAAGATATGCCCTGTCTTTACCTAGATTAGCGGGTGGGTGGTAACTACTACTATCACTACTAGTACTACTTCTACTACTACTTCCACTACTACATCTACTACTACTTGTACTACTACGATTACTTCTACTACCATTAGTACTGCTGCTCGAGCAGAATTTGTTTATGCAAGTCGAGTCGTGTCGAGTTGCGTCGCGTCGCTTTGAGAGCGAGCGTAAACGTTGCTTGAGTTATGGCTTTGTTTATCCCAAGTCCCACACACAAACACACACACACACACTGGAAAATGCTCCCCCTCTAAACCCTCTCTCTACTAAAGTTTTCTTTTTTGTTTTTGTTTTTGCTTTTGCCAACGCAAACGGAAAACTTTTTGGCCCGCATTGCAATGCCATACAACATTTGCCCCTTTTGGCAATTGTGTGGGCGGTGGGCAGTGGACAGTGGGCGGGGTTAGTAGTTTTGGTAAAAGGGGCGTGCTATGTTATGGCATCATAACAATTGATTTGATTTGGCCACACTTATTGATAACGCGTGTTATTTTGATTTTATTGCCAAGCCGTTTTGGGGCCTAATCTGAACTAAAGTTAGGGTATAGACGTTTACTCTTATCTTTTATCAACCCTAAGAACGTTGGCTATTATGAGGGTTTTGTTTAAATAAAACATTTCGATTTAAACAAATTAGGTTTAAATTTGTATATTATAAAGAAATAAATGCAATTTATTAAATTCAATGTGAATTAACTAAAATCTAGCGTATTTAAAAAAAAAATACGTACCAAATAATGTGGTATTCAATTGTAAGCGTGTGCGAATAAGTATGCAAAATTGTAATATGTCAGTATATGTTTAATGTGAATGACCATATATGTTCCAAAACTAATCCTTCTATCTTTAAAATTGCGCTTAAAATTCCTTTTTTTAATTTTGGGGTGTTCAGCAGAAGGAGAATACGGGCACAGATATTATATTATAATAGAAATTTAGTAAAATTGAAATGCAAATTATAAATGAAACTAAAAACAAAGTGTATTAACTAAAGACAAACTTTTTCCTTGAAATTTCTATATAATAATAGAAAACATTTTTGAAGTTATTATTTTGCGCTCAGTGTATTCATTTGGGCTCAACTTTGAAACTTAATAAATTTATTATGATTATTCGAATTGAGAGATTTCATTATAATCTGTTCGAAACTCTTTATCGGGGTTTCCTCAAATAAATTTTCATCATTGACCCGAGCCTTATTTGCATATTGCTTTATTTATTTAACAACTTGTTGCTGCCCCCGAAATTCATCCCTATCTATAATGTTGTTCTTCTTATTGTTGTTGTTGTTGTCCTCCGTCCAGTGAGAGGAAAACTTGGCTGTTTATTGATTTCCTTCGCCTTTGCACAAAAATACTTTGACACTTGGCACTTTGACAAGCCGCAAAAAGTTCACTTGATATATATAGAGTATATATAGGATGTACATATATATTTGTGAAAATGTTTCTGACACGTTTTTAATAAGCTTGTAGCTCGTTATGTTGTTGTTAATTTTCTTGTTGTTTTTTTCCTTCCTCTCGAGTTGTTGTTGTTGTTGTTGTTGCTTTATGCAATATACCTGAGCTTTCGTGCAACATTTGCAGCGTCTGCGTTTGACAATTCGTGTTATTAATTTAATTAAATATCGCTGTACCTGTACGAACACTGCTGATAGACACTGTACTGTACACTGTACAGCATGCATATGGCAGCTCCCTTTCTAGCTCTCCTTCTCCCTCTCTCTCTCTTTCTCTCTCTGTCTGTTTTTCCAAGAAAATTTTACAAAGTTTTCCACAAAAATGCCCGCAAATGCACAACAGGCATAGCTGCGGTTGAAGTTGAAGCCTAAGTTGAGCTTATACAATGAAATTATGAAACTATCTCGATAGATTGCAAATTAGAAAAACAGTCGAAATTGTAATTGAAACGACACGCTAAATACCCTGTACTTTGCTAAGCAATAGCGTTAAACATTGTGATATTCATGTGAAAAATTTGAATTATATACTATATTTATAAAATATATAAAAAATACATATATATTTAAAAATATTTATTATTATTATATTATTATTTATTAATATATTATATTACATATTTTTATTTATTATAAATTTATATAAAACATTGCTCACATAACACATTTAAAAGATATATTTGTATAATTTATTTTTATAATACGTTTGTTTTAATTATTTTGATGTTAAGCTTAAACTAATTATGCTCTATTTAATAACATATTAAATTTAATAATATTTACCCATGAGATCAATTATATCCAATCACATTAGCTATTTATATTTCGATTTAATTGATAGGATGTTTCTTAGATTTAAAAAAAAAAAAAACAATGTATTGGAAAACCCTGATGATATGATATATTTACAATGATATATTTATTTATGATATGTATTTATGATATGATAGATTTACAATGGATCGTTTCTTTTTACAAGAATAAAGCCAAATTTTTAATCCCCACACTTCTCAAATAAATTACTATAGAAAAATAATTCCACATCCTATTAAAAAATGAAATTAAATTTAATAGAATTATTAAAATTATAAACCAAATCGTAGATTTGAATTTCAGAAATAAATCAACAAGTTTCATTATTGTTTCATTAATTAAAAATTATCAATTACTGTTTCTTTTAAATATTTTATATTAGAAGTATGCTCATTATGCCCACTGTCTTAAGCTGTTTTAGGGTATAAATAGCATAAGAAACTTACCCATAATAAGAAACTAATAAAGAGTGATTGCAAATGGCTGTTATTACTGTCAGAATCCAGACAATGTTAAACCTTTGTGTACATAAGATTTAATTAGAATGTCAAACACTTTTAAAAGTGACTAAAATTAGCTTTGTGTTATAATAAGAGATTACTGTAAATGAGTGCGTCTAAGTTTTATATTAATACAAGTGTAGCATACACTCCATTCTAACCTCAATTAGAATTTTAGAAAAATGGCATTACTTTGATTAAGTTAACATTATTCACAACAAATTTTGATTTTGGCTGGAATTTTGTTGATGTGCTATGCCCAAATGACCTGCAAACTCAATCAATATAAATAAACTTTGAACTTTGCAAGAGCAACAAGAACAGCAATAGTAACAACAACTATAATAACAACAAATGGCAAATAAAACTAAAAATAAACTTAGAAACTGGCAAACAAACCAAAAATCTGAGCCTGGCCAAAATAGTTTGAAGGCTAAAGAGCAAGTTGAACTGCAAATGGCAAAAGAGCAAATCGAATCGAATAAAAGTTCAAATGAAATGTGATTATAAGCATACGAATAACTCGCACACATTCACATACGCATACGAATACTTAGAACGAACAACGAATAACGAATCACGAATAACGAATAATGTCTGTCTCTCAGGCTGCACGTGCTCCGATACAAAAGTAAACTAAAGGCAACGAAAAATCTCAGACTGTCGACGGTTGCATTCGACCTCCAGCAACAATAAGATCAACAAGAACAACAACAATATGGACAATGTGAAAAGTGGAAAAATTCATTTTCACGATAGAAAAAGAGTGAATAGAACGAATAACAACAACAAAAAGAAAAACGCATATGAACAGGAAAAAATAGCGATAACTCAAATTGAATGCCAATAAAGTAACATATGCGGCCCAACAACAAAACTACACTAACCCATACACACATACACACATTTATATATACAAATGTATACATATATGGTATAGTATATAGGGAGTTGTTCCCTGTATTATGTTGCGTAAAAGTAACAGTAACTAGCAAGGCGTTGGCTCCAGGACACGCCATGAGCAACGTGAGGCGGCGCCCCGCCGGATGTTGGCAACGTGGAGCAGCTTAAAAAAAACGTTCAGGCAATTTAGAACAAGCGTAACCTAAATATACCCTATAATACATTGAGATATAGATTCAGAAAAACTTGATTTATGCGGTATATGGTATATAAGACTTTGATCTTGAATGATAGAAAAACTATACAGTCTAAAAAATAAAAACTTTACATTATATTCATTTTTTGGTTAAAGTGTTGAAGTATTATTTGAATCTATGGTAGCTTTATTCGATCGCGAATATTTTCTTAACTTAACTTATTTTTAAATTATTTTGAATAATCATGTAGATCTAGCTGTAATAGGATCACTATGATACCGTATTAAATCGCAAATACTTTCTTACTTAACTTATTGTAAATAATATTTTAAATATTATGATATCTTTATCTTTATTTTGAATCATAATCATAGTCAAAATTTAAATCTAACTCTAAAAAAGATTACTATAATAGCCATATTATTTCTTACTTAACCCTCTAACACGTAAGCCTGCCTGAAGGAACGCATTACGCTTGTATTATTTTGAAAAGTAGTCTTAGAGGGT
>JBANCZ010004044.1:0-11101 GCA_037040025.1 Sphaerogastrella javana | reverse complement strand
GTGGGGGAGTGGGGCTAGGTATCCAAAATGTGAAAATGACGGTAGATGTATAATGTGAATGTGCATATATGTGCTAAGTCGGGGCTTTCTATCCTACTTTTAGTTTTTAGGGATCCACCAGTGAGGGAATGGGGGCAGGTATCCAAAGTTTACATCAAACGGTGAAGGGTGTAAATGTACAACTATATTCCGAAGTAGAACATTGTAGCTTCAAAAATGTGTCTGTTATGGCACAACGGTATATCTCTAAAAAAGCGCCGGTTACACCAATTTGAAGCTTTGGTATGCAATTGTGGGGGAGTGGGGTCTGGTGATTGCACCATCAAAAAAAAATATTGCACAAATATCAATTTTACTGAGGTAGTTAAAAAAAAGTTAAGGCAGACTACACTAATCGGTATGAAAAAAATATCCAACAGTACTGGCCCAACAGTAAGAAATCTGTGTTTAGTATTTTCGGAACCGAATAGTATTTTTGGAGCAGATTAGAATTTCCGAAGTAGTATGGTTTTTCGGTGCAGTATATATTTTCGGTGTTGTATAGTATTATCGATAACCGATTTCTCTAATTAATATATCGTTAATCGACAATCGATATATAGTGCGATATACAGACGATTTTAAACTTCCAGGTATCAAATAGTGGTGGATGGGGAGTGGGTATCCAAAATTTAATTATGACAGTAGGTGTATAATGGAAATCAGCACATATGTGCCAAAACGTTCTAGCGCCTGGTAAGGCAATTTTAAGTTTTGGTATCCAATTGTGGGGAAGTGGGACCAGGTATCCAAAATGTGAAAATGACAGTAGATGTAAAGGTTCATATATCAGCAAATAAAGATTCTTCTATCTTTAAGTGGGGCCAGTTATATACATCAGCCAGGTTCATACATCAGAAATAAAAAGATTCTTCTATCTTTAAAATCGCGCCTGTTATACCTATTTTTAGTTTTTGGGGCTCCGCCAGTGGGGGAGGGGGAAGGTATCCAAAATTTACATTAAACAGTGAATGATGAAAATGTGCATTTATGATTTAAAACAGAACGATCTATCTTTGAAATTGCGCCCGTTATAGCTATTTTAAATTATGGGCTCCCAATATCTTAGAATTGGGGCAGGTATCCAAAATTTAAAACAAACTTGATCTATTTCGGACATACAGCAATGTTCGTGCCAAATATGAATACTATAGCTCTTATAGTTTCCGAAATCTAGGTGTTCTTACAGACGTACAAACAGACGGACATGGCTTAATCGACTCGACTTCCTTCCTTCTCTTCCTAATCAAGAATATATATACTTTGTGGGGTCTAACACTCCTCCTTCTGCCTGTTACACACAAATCGACTTTGCACATAGTTAATAGACCCCGTTTTTTAAACACAGGGTCTAAATATAGTGTGATTATATTTACATAGGTATATTTCGAATTTTACCTTGTCGTCCAACAATTTCAGCCACATGCTCTGAACTGGGCACTGGGACACATTCAGTCATATTTTGGGACTTCTTGGCCCGATCCTCGAGGCCAGCGGTTGGTATCAGGAGACCAGAGCTGGTGCCTAAACTCAATGGAGTCAGCGTAGCGGCTGTACCAGTATTATTAGTGGTCATATTAGTAGGTAACGGTGCGGTAGTATTAGTAAAGACGGATCCTGCCGCTGATACTACGTTAATTGTATCCAAGTCATAGTCAACCCTCTCCATAGACTGCACATAGTCATTCACCACTCCGGTGGCGTCATTTAGGCCGACCAGCGACAATTCCAGTGCCAATTGTAGAGTGCGCGGATCATCGTCGGAGAGCGAATCTAACATATTATTATGTGTTTGATTGTGATTAATTTTTTTATGATTTCTAATCGATTCGGTCATCGTAATGCTACTAATATCGTCAAGCATATTCTTTACATTTATGGGGCCATTATCACTATCATTGACAGACATTGCCCTATTTTGTGAAGTTCCCTTTACTTAAGTTGAATTTGGATTTTAATTTGAGTTTGGATGATAATAATGATGACTCTATAATTATAGCTTAAAATGAAGATCGATATTCAATGGCGTTAAATCGTATGAAGACATCATGATTACAAAGAAATATCATATATATTATCATTAGTAGTAGATCTTCTCCAATTTGTTCGTGTAGTGTTGCTAATAGTGCTGATGTGATGCAAGTTCTTACATTTATATCATAGTATAGATGGATAGATAAAACCTCAATCCAGTTGAACGCCGAATGTAAAGTATCAGTAAAGGACGTGCAAATACACAGTTCAGTTTATCTGCTATAAACTATACATATTAACTATATATAGCTTTATTGTTGTCCCATGTTAAATGCATATCTTACGCTTGTTGTACTTAGTGTTATTTGATCTACCTATATACGTGTTATACGATGCATTCGGAACTCTCATCGTACACGGTTTATTTCATTTTGTCTCTTATTTTGATTTCGGAGATTCTGAGCCGCCTCAAATCCCTTGTACTTTATCCTTTATTCCCTGTAACACAATACAAATAGGAATAGCACTTCAATTATTTAGTATACAAGTATGTAAACCTCTTTCTCTCTCAATCGTCCACTCATTTTGTGTGTATGTGTGTATGCGCGGGTGTGTGTGTGTGTGTATGAGTATGAGTATGTGTTACAATTCTATACATACTCACTCGCAATTGTATTTATTTGGAATAATATTTATTTGGAATATGTAAATGTTTTTCTATAAAAAAGTTCTCCTTTCGCTGGCAGTATGTTAAATGTTAATTCTTGATTCAACTTTATGCTATTTTTAATATTTTTATAATGTTATGCTGCCTCCTGCATTGGCTTATGTTGCGGCTCTGTCGTATATAAAGATGTTCTCAGTTCTCTCTTCTATTGCACTGGAACAAATGATTAACAGCAACCCCTAAGTAACGGCAAATCTCGTGTCACTCACCCTTTGTACGGCGCAAGGCACACAGACACGCACACACACACACACACACTTTCTCTCTCTCCCTTTCCCTTCCTTCCTTGAAGTCTGACTGTGCAAATGTGGCGGCACGCACTCTCTGGGACACACACACACACTCTCTCTCTCTCTCTACATATATGTATATATATATAACTCTCTTTCTTTCTCTCTCTCTCTCTCTCTCTCTCTCTGGCTCTCTAGCAGCCAGTGTATGGATTGCTGGGCATAAGTTAAGGCGTGTACGCTGAAATTTCTATCGATATACACATTTCGATACAATATTCAAGGATGTATTAAACTGTTAATTGCATTTAAATCATTTCCACAACAGAATAAACACACACACACACATGGTCCTATACGCATATTCAACATATGTACATGCACTAACATGTTGTGTGCGTACATAAATTGTCACGCCTCGCCCTACAACTACATCTAGAGCTATGCATAGAGACCAGCAGCAACAATCGAAAAAAAAAGATTGCAAAAGGTGAAAACACAATATGTGTAACACATACCACTAACAGCACTATGCTCTCCCCGTATTATGTTGCAATTCGTTTATAATTTCCTCTTTTTATTCGCTATTAGCTCCTTGTACGCAATCAAGTTTTTAGTTCATGTTCGCCGGCATGCCGGCTGCACAAATAACATCACAATGATTAACACAAATGGAGACTGCCAAAACACACACAATGCAACACACGTACATACACACGCACGCACTCACGTGCTTTCTTTAACAGACTGTTAATAACAGTCTATGTACACTGCAGTACATATTTTGATGTGTGCATTACATGAATACTAACGTAAGTTTGGTATGCAATTTGTATGTTTATTATGTTTGTATGTTTATTTTAGTTTTTTTGTTATATTACTTAGTTAGCTTTAGTAGCGTTTTTTTTTCCAATTGTCACTGCATTCGCTTTCGCATTTACGAGTGACCACTGTAAGCATATGTACAATACGCAGTTCAATTGTTAATCTGAGTGTTAAAAGCATTTAATTGAAATATTATTCTGTTTGAACTGTAGCAAATGTAATTTTTGCTCTGTCTATAATATATATAGAAAAAAATATGCTGTAGCAACAGACAATCATATGGCATAATATTATTCTGGCTCGGATCATTGATCAGTATCTGAATCCAAAAAATCGCTTTTTTACGTGCGAACGGGACACACAAACACACAATCGAATTTTGGTTATAAAAACAAACCATTGTTGCCGTATGTTCAAAGCATCAGGGTATTCAAAATTTGACAATTACAGTAGTTGTACAACGGAATTCTGCACCTTTGCCACAAAGCACAAAGTTTTAGCTAAAAAATATCCAACAAAAGGGAATGGTTCGATTTCGATAATTTATAATCGATATTATTAATCGGTAATTGATATCGAGAATCGATATAATAGTAGATGTGCAATGAAATTTTGGATATATGTTCCAAAGCACAACTTCAAAATTGCGCCTTATAACTCAATTTTTAGCTTTTGGGTAGGGGATTGGAGTTAGGTATAAGAAATTGGAATATGGGGGTAGGTGTATAATGAAATTCAGCTCATATATGCCAAAGCACAATGTTCTAGCTCCAAAATAGAGCCTATTAAGGCAATTTTAAATTGTGGTATCCAATTGTGGGGGAGCGGGGCCAGGTATTTAAAATGTAAGAACGGCAATAGATGTACAACGCCAAAGCAAAATTTTCTATCTTTAAAAGTGCACATTTAATTCCTATTTTTAATTTTCGGGGATCCACCAGTGGCGGAGTCTTGGCTGGTATCCAAAGATTATATCAAACGGTGGAGTATGTACACCTATGTTCCAAAGCAAATGTGCGCTCGTTATGACGAATATAAATTATGGGCTTCCCAATTGTGAGGGTGTGGGGGCAGGTATCCAAAATTTGAAACAAACTTGATCTGCTTCGGCCACACAGCAATGTTTGTGTCAAATATGAATACTGTAGCTCTTATAGTTTTCGAAATCTAAGTGTTCATACAGACGGACAGACATGGCTCAATCGACTCGGCTTCCCAATTGTGAGGGTGTGGGGGCAGGTATCCAAAATTTGAAACAAACTTGATCTACTTCGGCCATACAGCAATGTTCGTGCCAAGTATGAATGCTGTAGCTCGTATAGCTTCCGAAATCTAGGTGTTCTTACAGACGGACAGATAAACAGACGGGCACGGCTCAATCGACTCGGCTTCTCAATCTGATCAAGAATATATATACGTTATAGGGTCTGCCACGCCTCCTTGTGTCTGTTACATACAAATCGACTTTGCACAAACCCTTTTGTGTTTTCTAAGCACAGGGTGTAATAGAGCCTGTTATTTCGATTTGAAATTGATATACCCAATATTAGATGGTCGGCAACAGGTATCCAAAATTTAAGTGACTACGGATGTATAATATGGGTGTGCACGCATGCCCAAAACAGTCATTAAACTGCTCTGCTATTTCTATTCTTAGTTTTTCGTATCCAAAGTGAGGTTCTGTATCCAAAATGTACATCAAACAGTGCATTAAAATTGCGCTTTATGGTGCATTGGCGTTTTGACTTCGCAATTGCAGAAATATTTGAAACAAACTTGATCTGTATGCAGAGCAAAGAAGTGTTTGTGCTTAATATCGACCGACTTGACTTGCGTCCGTGATTAAGAATACATATATTTTTTAGGTACACACAAACTGACATTGCAAGAGGTTAATATCATGTATGCGTATTTTCATGCAGCTTTAATACTGTGAGGTATGTTTCGAAAATTGAAAAATATACAAACGTCCAAGGCTTCATAGGTATTGTATAAACACAATAGTGAGGCCGCTGTTTTTCAGACCTTGGGTTCAAAAACACAAAAATAGACTGATACGTTGGAGAAATTAAAAATGTGTGCAATACGTAGGACATTTCACACATCCACTAAAACTGAAGTAGGTATGTTATGAGAACGACTAGCTGAATCGATTAACCCCGTCCTTCTGCGTCTGTCTGTCTGTTTGCCTGTTCGTATGAATTCCGAGATGTCGAAAACTATAAAAGATACAGTATTCCAACGTTGCACGAAGATGCGTATAGAAGGTATACAGGGAAATTTTAATTTTTGAATGCCTGCTTGCGCTCCCCCGCAATGGAGACGATGAAACCATATTTATTAACAGGTCTAATTTTATAGATACAGTTTTAAGCTTTGGCTGATATATCTACACAACATAATGTATGTTTCATTATATAATGTATGGGTGTCACATTCTCATTCTCTATAACAGGCAAAATGTTTAGTTCGTCATATGTTTTCTTAATTACTATGTACTCCAATTATTGACGTCAAAGTATTAACGTCCCGATGAAATCTTTCGCAAATAACGATCCTGTAAAATTTGAATCATCGTTACAGACGTTTTTTTTTTATAAATAAATAATAATATAACATTTTCAATAAGCTTTAAACTATTTAGTTTTGAGTAAGTTCACTTCTGGGCGTGTAACCATCGACTTTAATTCGGAGGACTAAGCATAATACCAGGCAAATGTGCAAAATACCATTCCAAGAAATTTCTATAATAATTAAGATCATTTACACAAAAATGTATTGTTTTGGGTGTGTGTATTACTCAAGTTTGCTTGGATTGAAATCCTATATTTTAAGTGTTTTGGAATACGAATTATGTATACACCGCCGGAAAATTTAATCTACAGCTTAAAATTCGTAAAGCTAAGCACAGTAGCAGTAATAGGTATAAGTAGTTAGGTTATTGGGCTGGGAATTGTTGCTGCTGTTGTTGTTGTTGATATCGCTTTTCGCGCGCCCGCTCTATATGACGTTTACGCTCCTCTTTAGTCCAATAACGCCCTATTTTGACCTCTGATATTGTATCATCTTCCGTTGTGGTTATATCATAGTTACGCATATTTCTCCGTATACCAATATGCACTTGATTTCGTACTGGACGCTTGACTATATAGCGTGTACCGTCTGGTCGTCGCTTAACTTTCCATACCATGGGTATCTCACCTTCGGTAATATTTTGTGTTGTAACGAGAATTGAGTTTGGCTTGGCTGTCATCGAATTTAGAGCTTTACTAGCAACCTAAAAAATAAATCAATTCATTATTACGTGATATACATTATGATTTGATTTGAAGTAATACATACTACTTCTTTGCTGCTGACAAATTGATATCGGCTAAGATTGGGCGCAGTAAACTGCGGACATTGGCCTTCGGTTAGCTGTTTAGAACGCACCAGTTTCAAGTCTCTTTTAGAAGCGGCGCTACACGCACCAACGCCCAACGCTTCATCATCAATTGCTTTGCTTTGCATTGGGGTCTCTAATAATAATAGAGGTCGATCGATCAGTTGCGAACAGATTGATGTGTGTTTTTAACAATACTTTTCTTTTATAATAAAACAGGTGCACAAAGCATGATATAAAAATAAAATGACCATACTATATCTTAGCAAAACTACATAACTACATAACAATAAAAACAGAAGAAGAAGAAGCATCCGCTTTAAGTCTCTTTTAGAAACTACGGTACATGCCCCAGCCCATGTACAATATTTCAATATATTTGTTTTACATTGTGTTTTTGTCAGGGAATGAAACCGAATAAAAATAACGTTCCAGTATCGGTGTCGACCTTCGAAAATTTGATGTATCGGTTTTGGCTGGAATGAATCCTGTATCGGTTGTGATCTTTGATGGATTGAAATGTCAGTATAGGTTACGGTATCGGTTTTAAAAATGAAACGGTTTAAACGGTTACGGTTTCGATTTTGGTTTTGGTTTCATACCTTGGTTTCTATATTTATGACCGATCGATGAGCTATGAATGTACTGATGTATAAATATTGATACTGTTATACTTTTCAAATAACACAGATACACAAAGCATTATCAAAAGTACAATGGCAATATCTTAATAATCTTACATATTCATTTCAAACATAGGGTCTAAAAAAAGTAAAATATATGAAAGTGGAATGCAATGTTTTATCATGGGGTTACCGATATCTATCACTCAAAATTATTCCATGAAAGCGTTAAGCATAGTCGGACTACATCCGGTGAAAGCAATATAAATTAACCTTACTAATACTTCATATTTTTACAGCTTTGAATATGTCATAATTAATTTAAAAATAAAAAAATCACATGTGTATATACCATTTTGGGGCTGGCAGGTCAAATTGTTGCAGAGTATGCGTGGATTTTTAGCAAAGGGAAACATTAACATGCTGCTTATTGGACTGATTATCAAATTATCTTTGGCATGTGTTGGGTGATGTTGATTACCCATCGAATTATTCGGATTGATGGCATTAATCTGTTCGGTTGCTGCTCCTGCTGTTCCATCATCATCCATGTTCTGGTTGTGATTTTGATTAATATTTTGACGTGGTGAAGCACTGTTGTTCGATCCACCTGTATTATAGGCACTCGATGAATTGTCAATCTCTTCGTGTTGTTGCGACATGATTTGATTATGATTATGATTATGATTATCGTGCTCAATACCATTTAGAACGTATACGCCGCCACCAGTACCGCTACCGCTACTCGAACCGCTTGTGTTTGTTATGGCACTGCGTAATGTATATATACGATTCAATATCGATCGATTTGCACATTGAATTGATTGCTGATGTCGCAACTGTTGCTGTTGCTGCTGTTGTTTCTTTTTCTGGCTGTTGGAACGATTGCCAGCAAATGTTTGCACAGCCCGGCCCGTTTGATTATTGATCTGTGATTTAATGCCCAACCATTGGGCGACCCGTTGGCTCTGTTGCATTTCCAAGGCATCGGCCGATGATGAGCATGTGTCCATGGCGGCCATATAGTTTGAACTTTGATATGGTGAACAGTAGAGTGGCTCGGATTCGGAATCTTCGGGTATTGTCTCATAAATATGCTCGCTCTCGTCGTAACTATACACCTTCAATTTTGCCTTAACCGCTTCCTTTTTCAAAGGGTTTGGGTTTGGGTTTGGTTTGGGAAAAGCTTTGAGGTCTGTGTTCGTGTGGGTGTAAGTGTAATTATGAACATGTTCGGTATGAGTTGATGGCATTGTATGGATGGCATCCCTTTGATCGGGTTTCTCAGTAACGCTGCTCCACACTTGACTTAGAGGTTGACATTTTACAGCTTCAGTTATTTTTGTTGGTACGGCGATAACGCCGGATTTGGTCATACTGTCAACATCATTATGATCTATTGGCTTTGACGATTTTTGCTGTTGAGCTAACAGCACTTTGCCCAATTTATCTACAACATTTGTGTAATTATCTGTAAGGAATCTGTTTGTGTATTCAAAACTATGATTATCGTCATCGTCGTCGTCTTCATCAACATCATCAACATCTTCAACATCTTCAACATCATCAACGTCTTCATCATCATCATCATCTTCATCTAGATCTACGTCTTCCTAAAATATAGCGCTATTTAAGGAAACCATACAATAAAATAAAAATATAACAGTTTTCAACTTACGGCATATAGTATTCGACTGACTAGCAGCGTTATTTTATCGCCACTCGCCGATAGTTGCCTTTCGGCGTGCTGTCGATTCTTGATGTCCTGTCCATTGATGCGCAGTATTTGATCGCCACGTCGCAATCGGTTATTGGCCGCGGCTATACTATCGCTCTGTATGTCAGTAATAAATACATCCTCCACACAATCGGCATCCCCATCTGCTATCGCATCTGCCCGTAATTTCTCGTCGCAACAGAGATTTAGTCCTATGTGAGCATTCCTATCGATTTTTATCAAAGTGACTTCCTAAAAATAAATACCGATTATAATTGAAATTTGTGTTCGTTGTTATAGGCAGTAGAATTTATGAGAGACATACACATTCTCTCTATAGTATACACTGCCTTGCTGTCTACATAGGATCAACTTGGCTCACCTCAATATCAATTTCTGGTTCAAGGCATTGCTCAAACAAATGATGCTCTCGCTCTATGAGATCGGCAGCAAGTGTTTCGACTAGACTCGCACTGTGCTGCGATGCAGTTAGCAAGGTTTGCGTCTCCATGGTTTGCGTCTCCTTTGAGACAGAGCGATGAGTGGAGGGTGCATCCAACTCATTATGCAGCGGGGCGTGGTTGTCTCCGTTGCTAATGGAGCGCAGAGTGAGAACTATTTGGGATTTTGTCTTCTTTGGTGATAAAGATGATACTGGTGATGCTGTTGGCGTTGTGTGGCAGTTGGTGTTTATGCAAGCACAGGCACTGTTTGTAGGTTTACAATTTGCTGTTGATATTCGAGCGGTGGCTTCATTTGTTTTCGAACCAATTGTAGCATTATCTGTATCTGTATCTGTATCTGTAACAGCAGGCATCAAGTTACCAAGAATTTGTTTTGATTGCATTGGTGATTTGACAGTGTTGATGTTCTTGAGAACATTATTCTTTCGACATAATTCAACTACTAAGCTATCTTTAGCTTGAAGGAACATTTGAACCGCTTCATAACTCGACAGAGACGTTATGTCGCTACCATTTATCTGAAAGTGTATGAGTTTCAACGTTTCGATTATTAATCTACATTCACAACAAATGCTTTGGCCTCTTCAAAAATTATCGATAAATCCTTATGTTTATACACACATGCCACCACACAAACTTCACGAACACTCTTCGTATGGCTGCGATGAGTACATGTGTACATGTGTACATGTATACATGTGCGAGTGTGTGTTGTGGAGTGTGTGTTTGTGTTATGTTATGACTGTAAAACTTGGGTAGGGGTCACTGTGTGTATTTACGCACCTTTAGCACAACATAGTCCAGATCAAGCAGGCTAACACAGTTATTGGAACACATTTTTTTGTTTAATCTATTACATATTTGTATTATTTTAGTATTGATTCAGTTTTATTCTTTCCACACACACACATTAAACAGGTATAATTTACCATCGTTAAAAAATCAACGCGGCTGTGTGACCATAGAGAGTTTATTAAAAAATACCATATTGATTATTTATATTCCCATTAATGTCGTATTTGGTATTTTGATACTTTCTCAACACTGGATACATACCAGGTGTACCGGTATGAAGTGAGCCTCACGATACAAATGTCTCGATAGGGAATATTTGTTGTGA
>JBANCZ010004042.1:0-11109 GCA_037040025.1 Sphaerogastrella javana | reverse complement strand
CAACTCCTGATGCAGCTATCCACACTGCATCCCCCAGCCAGCAAAGCCCTCTAACTCCTACTCACTCCTGCTCTTCTCGATGCTCAGCTCTTGCTGACGTTAGCTACCCGCTCCATGCTCACCTCTCCGCCCACCCACAGGCCATGTCTGTCAGCAACAGTTCGCCACTTTGGTCTGGTCTGCAGCAGCAGCAGCAGCAGCAGCAGCAGCAGCTACTAAATATTATGGCAAACATTTTTATGAACCACAATGAAATGATGAGCTGGAAGCCGTGCGGGGGTAGACAACAGTAGGGCCTGCTCATGCTGTTTGTGCTATTGCTGTTGTTGTTGCTGTCGATCTATATTTTTTGATAGCTGCAACACGTTGAACGCCTTGAATCCATTTCTATCATTCATTTTATCACAATTCTCTCTTTGCAGAGCAGCTGTCTGTGTGTCTGTCTGTTTGTCTTTCTGAGTGCGCGCCTATATAATCCAATTCAAAAATTGATTGCTTTCACATGGATAGCAACTCGGTGAGTCCGCTGCCGCCGCTGGCCATCATGGAGAACGAGAAGACGCCGCCTGGGACGCCCAATGGCATCGAGATGCCGCCGCCGCCCGATGAAAAGTGAGTTATCAAAAATATATAGAGATATTTAATATATAATTATAAAAGAAATATATAAAATTACTTAAACTATTTATTGATCGTATATTGTTGTAGTGTTGCCAAATTTTTATAGTGTTGTGTAACCTTTAAATATTTTATCAGAAGTAATTGGAAAATTCTGTAAGTTTTATAGATCAAATAGAACAAAAAGTGATCAAAATTATCTCAATTTGCTTAATTTTTTCGACAGTTCAAATCTCTTTAAGTTCTGTCCGACAGTTCATGGCTTTGGCCTAAGCCTCTTATGCCCTTTTCTATGATTTTTTTTATGAGCTATGGCATAGCATATTTATAACACTGAAAATTTCTATTCCTCTTTCTGTATAAGAGGGTGTGAAACTATATAAGAAATTGTCTACTGGAAGGCGTTTATTACCGAACTCTCACACACACACACACACACACACACACTTTCTTTCTCTCTCCATCTCTCTCACACACACACTTGTGGCATATATAATAATAATTATTATTTATTGCCCACACATGTGCCACAATTTCCTTTACTTAAAAATTTAAGAACAGACTCAAGCTGTGCTTGCGCTTTTTGCTTTACGCTTCTCTTCTTCTTCTTCTTCTTCTTCTTCTCGTTTTTTGCCTTTCTTCTTTTTTGTTGTTTTTTCTTTGCTCTCCATTTAAATGGGCATCATCTCTAATCAACACAATTTATCAATTTGCACATATCAAATTGTTTAAACAATGAGAAACAAAAATACTCTTTCTACTCTGCTTTAACAACCTCCATATCGCTCTCTATCTATCTTTCTCTCTCTCTATATATCTATATCATTCGCACTGTCTAGCCAGGCAATTGGCCAGTTGAAACTATGCACTATATAATTCTATATATTATATATGCTCTATATGCCACAGAAATTGAAATGGAAATTGAAATTAAAACTAAAACTAAAACTAGAACTAAAACTAGAGCTTAAACTATGCCTTGACCTCGTGTAAAAGTGGGAGGAATGACTCTAAAGAGGGCGTGGGAGTGGGTAGTGACAGGGGGGGGGGAAGCGTTGAGGGGAAATTGGGCAGCTGGGCGTGGAGGAAAGGGAGGGAAGGAGGGGGGGTTAGCTGTCGTCAAAATAGCTCGTTAAAACTGTGCACATTAATAGCTACTAATGGTGCGGACGTGCGGATAGATGGACGCATGGACAGGCGGACAGACAAACGAATGGACAAACGTATGGACAAACCAAATGGAAGAGGAATATGGATGGATGTACTTGACGTATACGGAGGGGCATAAAGAGTATAAGTAAAGGATGGTCTATGTGGACGCCCTAAAGGATTAGGTTGAACATATAGATGAAAGCACTACTGGACAAAGGCCCGCATAAACATAAGCACTGAGAGACGGACTTAGAGAGGGAACTAGACAGGAATATAGAGGGTGTCATGGCGGAATTAATCGACCTACTACAGCTTATAGGTATACAGTGTCTAATATTTGCATATACACACACACACACACACACACACACACAGGCACATGTACATACACATTTCCATTGTGTAGGCCGTGCGACAATGTTACACGCACGTCCCTCGCTCTGTCCCTCCATTCGTATGTCCGTCCGACCATCGTAATGGGCGTTTAATTAATGCCAGGCATTGCGACCACGCCCTGCAGGATGAGCGCCAAATTGGGGTTAAATAGCAACTAAATCTATTGACGTACTTCCACAACTTTTACACTTTTCCCACTTTCTCACTATTCCAATTTTTTTGGGCCCCAGTATTACGACGACGTCAATTTGCTAATCCTGTGTAATTCAGCGCGAGCTCGTAAATTCTATTTTAATGCGAGCAACTAGCAAATCACACACACACACATACGCATACACATACACATACACATACGCATACACACAAGCAACAGTTGATCGCGTGCGTTCGGCCAGTGTTGCCTTTAAACGCGATTTCACAGCTGCCTCAGCTGACGTCGGCGTCGGCGTCGGCGTCGGCTTCACTGCCACCCACTCAACCTCAACATAACCTCAAACTCAACCTCCATTTGGCGCTCTTTATGTGTGGCTCTGCTTCCGCCTTTAGCGCCGCTTTTGTCGCTGCCTCTGCATTCGAACTAACCTCAAGCATTGCCTCGGGCTCTAGTCTTTGTCTCTCTCTCTCTCCCTTTTTTTTTCTTACTCTGCACACCTGACTGTAATTACCTGAACATATTTGCTTTGGCCTCAACTTGAACCTTTTGGCGCTGCTCATTTCATTTCGATTTTCAACTGAATTTTCTGGGCGCGCTCTGTCGCCACACAACGCCCACCCACTCAACCACCCACACATACACACACACACACACCTGCTGCTCCTTTCTCACTTTCTCTCTTTCTCTCACACACACGCTGGCATTTATTTGAAGGAGTTGCCATATCTCGTGATTCGCACCTGCCATGTGTAATGACTACGCATTTGCTGGGAGTGTCTCTTGTCTGTTTCCCTCTCTCTCCATTCCCTTCTCAGTCTCCCTTTCTCCCAGTTTTCTTTATTATTTCTGTAATTACGTAGCCATTGGCTTTGCTTGTGCTACTTTCGTTTAGCATTGACAAACAAAAAAAAAAGCTGTTTAATATTTATATAAATATATGTATTTGATTAGTTCGAATGGGCATTCGCTTTGATTGATGTTCCATGTGCAGTCACAGCATTTATTTATTTATAGAATCGGTTAATTCTATTAATAAAGTTTTCTAGTTAAAGCCCAACCAATTGCTGCTATATCATATGATATTCTTCTTAAATTTTATCAAGCTGTCGGTGTCGCTGTTGCTTGCTCAACAAAATAAATTTATGAGCTCTGTTTGTATCATATCTTTTACGCAACACAGTATAAAAATTTAAATAAATATGCAACTTATCTCTTAGCTGTGTCACATGTTCACGTACACACAAATTTTCCTTATAAACGATTATTTATATTGGTTTTATAACACTATTATAATCATTAATCTTTCTCTGCAGTTGATTTCATCTTTTAAATTTCGCGGCTTTTATTCTTACTCTGGTTTGCGTCTTCACTTGATCGGATCTACTGTGTTAACATGAGCATCATTTTGCGTTTAGCAGTGCCATTTTGAGCAGCCTTATTTTGGTTTGCGTCTTTACTAGTTCGCATTGACTGCTTTAACTGAGCCCACGCATTTTGCGTTTAGCAGTGCCATTTTGAGCAGCAATATGTAAGCGCGCTGTTATTGAGCATATGTACAGCTTCTGCTCTGGTTTGTGTCTTTACTGGATCGCCGTGGCTCCATTAACATAAGCCCGCTCACTTTGCGTTTAACAGTGCCATTTTGAGTAATGCAAGCCTTTACATGAACGCTGTTATGTAGCAGGCAGCGCTGAATTCAATTTAAAAGAGTTTACTTAATTTTTGCATATTTATGGCACATTTGGCATACATGACGCTTACAATTGAATTAGTTATTAATATGATATTTGTATTTTATGCAAATGTTGCTTACAAAATTTACATAATTGCCTACAGCACAGCACGAAAGCTTTAACAGCCGCAGCTCATGTTACTGTTAAAAGCAACAGAACAGTTAGAGCATATTACAGTTGTTTGGATTCTCTCATTCGCTGATGATCGACGGCGCGAACAAGTTGCGGCTTTTCCGTGTCTAATTTAAATAAAACCCGCAGCAAAGAAACTAATATAAACTGTATGTTGATTTAAGTATCGAGTGTGTTTTTTATCATATCTCTGTGTGTGTGTGTGTGTGGCCATAGAGAACAAAAGGAGCTAATATAAACAACAACCTTGCGCTATTATAAAGAAAGTGTTTCTGTTTCTGTTTCTGTTTCAATCTCGCTTCTGCGTGCATGTCTGTGCGCGTTTGTGCGTGCTTGTGTCAGTGTGTGTGTTTGTGTAACTTTTACTACATGTTTTTTTTTTTTGGTTTTTCGGTTATTTTCAAATAGCTTAATAGATACACCTGCATATATCGATGGGTTTTGAGTTGGGATGCTCGTTTACATGATGTGGCGCCCATTGTCTTTCAATTAACAAATCAAATTCGAAATCGAAAGTTTTTTTTTGTATTTATATGTTTTTTCTCTTTTTGTTTAAAGAATTTCATTTGCATAGAAATAAATCACTTTAATTAAATGCTGTCAGTGCGTGAACTCTATGCTCTATGCTTCATGTATAGGGCATACCATACCATAGCATACAGTTTGAACTCTCTGTAAAGCGTATCGATCGATCGATTTGAATCTCGAACAGAATCTCTAGCATTATATTCTGTGTGCGGCCCGTTTTTTGTGCGATTTTTTCGCCCATTTGTTTTTAGAGTTCTAAAAACAGACGGGCAAATTAGCGCTCTGATTAGCAAGTCGATGCTATCGGCTGCTCTGATTGATGGCCTCATCTATAGCCGAAACTGAATTCGAATTCGCATTAGAATCTGTGTGAGATTCTAATCCAGAGGAATTCGCTCGCATTGTTCGAGCCTGCACCGAAAAACAAACATGACTTGGGTATATCCAGTTCATTAATCATAAATCTTTAAATAATATAATAGGTAATAATAGGTTTTAGTTACACTCAAACCCTATGCAACCATGTGCACATATTGTAGCTTTAGCAAGGACAAAAACCTTTCAGTTTATTATTATCCAATGCTATTCATGAACTTAGCATCATTTGCCTACTGTCGGTGACCACCGACTGTCCGGCATAGTTTTTCCAATACAAATTTTCCACTTTTACAGCTTTTAGCGTATCGCATTCAATGCCAATTGTAATAGGTTGTTTTTTGTCTGTGGGAAAAATCCGAAAAGCTCTACGAAAACAAATTTTCTCCTCTCGCTGTGAAACGGCATCAATCGAGTGACGTTGCGTATACGCCGTGTGCACGCCTAACAAAAAGTACAACAACAACAACAACAAAAGACTGACAAATAAAAAGTAAAAACAAAAGCGAACAGCAATAAAAACAACAACAACAACAACAATAAATAATAATCTTCATAAATTCGCCTAAATGCGTGATCGTCATTTGGGCAAAATGCCGCGTGGAGGAACGACAACAGCGTAAGTATCTTCATCATCATCAATAGAAACTTAGAAGGTCCGAGAGACGCATGAGGGTTGCCCAAGTTTATGAGTTATGTATATGATATATATGCGCTATATGCTCCAGCTGAACTGTGCCTTAGAATGTCACTTGCTGTTGATTTAAGCAATTACTTAGAAATTAGTATATCTACTGGTTTTGTAGATAGGAACACAACGTGAAGGCCCTTGGTTAATTAGGCGCGTGCTTCACACGTTTGTACTCAAAAAAACAAGCGGAAGAGTCGCATCCAACGCACACTAGGCTAGCTGTGATATAACCTTTAATAGTTATAACAGTTACACGCCTTCAGAAGCAAAAGAAATCTGCGATCTCAGTTCTAAATTTCCGTATATGCCTAGAAGCATTATATATTTAGCAGTGGTTTAGTTGGGTACGAGTTTACCCATAAAGACTTATAATCTTACTCTATGTAGTGTTTACAGCTAGCTCTATGCCAAATTTCATCCAGCTAACTCTGATAGTTTCGTAGATCTGCGGTTTCCCACAGAACTATAGCCAGAACTGAATCAACATATTAGAATTATAGGCATGTAATTTATAATTTTGTATTATTGCTTTTAAATTTGCTCTTATAAACCATGTTACAAACTAGTTACTCCCCGTATCATTCATTTTTAAGGCAGACTATGACAAGTTTACGGTTGCTCTTGACTTATTTTAAAAAGATTAGCACTATCTGTGTGCTAATGCTGGATGTTTATTTATATATTTTATTTTCTTAGTATCTCACTTAAGAATTACTTTATTTACGCCCCGTATATGATACGAACATTATTTATATGGTAAACAATAAAAAATGATGTCTGTTTTACTGTATTTCCGCTATCCAACCTCACCCCGCAAGTCAAACTCATATGCCATAAAACACATTTAAATTGATAAATTGTCGCCTCGGTGTTCGGTGGGGGATTATGGCGACGCTTTCTGCAGAGCCTGACTTAAGAAATTGTGCAGAAATTGAAATACATGGTATATATATATATTATATATATATATATATGTATAGATCTTTATGTTTATGTATATAATTTTTATGGTAAATGATATAATACAATGAGTAAATTGCAGCGGGCAGCTGGCACTGTGAATCGTCTCGTATTTTGTATACTTCGAGTACTGTACGATTGTTTGTATCTTGAAGAAACAATTACAAGTGTATACACACACAGAGAGTGAGAGAGAGATAGAGAGAGAGCGAGAGAGAGAGAGAGAGAGTCGGGGTAACAGTAGTTCGTAGCACCAGCAGCACGTCTCTATTGCAATTGAAATAAAATCGAGACGTCGCTATGCTACCCTACACTGCCCTGCCGCTACCCTGTGGTCTGTAGACCGTCCCAGTCACTCCCTCACTCCCTCGATCACTCACACACACACACACTGTGTAAACAATTCACGCTCATTGTAAAGCAAAACCATGCCATAGGCACATACATATTTATGGCTAGATTATAATTAACCCGCAGGATACGCACATAAGGCATATGACGCTACGAACGCCGCCAAAATGTGGCTTCAATTATGTTTTAATTGAGCTGCTCAAACCGACATATACTTCCAATTTATATACACATTTATCAGAGCTATGACAGCCCAAGTTGTAATTGTAGTGCCACTAATTTGTTGCTATTAGTACAACTAACTAGCTGTTGCGCTCAGTGTAGCCCATCTAGTTGCTACCAGTTTTAGTTTCTTGTGCTTATTCATCTGTTGCTTTGCCCATAATTAATCTGAAATGACAAAGAAACAGTTGCATGCAACAGTCGTAGGCACACGACAGTGTGTCAATGCTGCACATTGCGCCGCTGGTGTCTATGACGTTACCTATAACTATAGCTATAAATACATTTTTACTTGGAAACCCATACAGAAGTGTTTCTAAGTAAATTTTACAATTGAAAACTAATACAGCTGCTGTTAGCTCCGTTTTGGTCTATGACGTTATGGCTAAGGCTTTTGTATGTTTCAACATGAATATATACATATACATTGAGTATTCTCTATAGTAATTTTTGCAGCTGATGTTGTCCTATCTGTTCATCTTGATCAACTTATTATACCCTGCGAAGAAGAAAATTCTTTAGGTTAGGGCATTACCCGATGCTCATTATGTTGCCACAGATATATGTATGCATACGATCTATATAAGTATATATATGCATATGTCTGTTTTCAACTGACTAATCATATGACGTGTGATATATAAAAATAAATACAAACTTTAAGCTCTTTTGCGTCTGTTATAAAGTAGAGAAATTTTCATTTCTATGCACTTGGCAGCAACAGGTTATAGATTTCAGAGTTGGGTTAAGTACCCGACTCTACCGATAACAGATATATGTATATAGACGTTGACTATATGTGAATGCATGTCTGGATATTTGTATATAGCTAATTAATTGTCAAGTTTAGCTGCTTTCGCTCTGCGCTGCCAGCTTAGGTCTCTGACGATTTTCCCCATAGACAGCAGCAACAGTTGCTGTTGTTGTTACTGCTGTTGATGTTGTTGTGGGCGCAGCATGTCATTAGCCTAGCATTGTTGCTGCTGACCCATTAGCAGCAAGTGCAACAACAATTGCAACTGCATCAGCAACATAAACAACAAAAAGAAACAACAGCAACATAGAAAAATCTGCATCAACAGCAACAGCAACAACAGCAGCTACAGTCTTATAAACATTGACAGCAGCAACATCTGCTTTAAATATATTGATAGCAGCAGCAACAACAGCCACAACAGCAGCATCAATAGCAACATTAGCAGCAATAGGCACACCAGCAACAGCAACATTAATAGAAGCAAAGCCCTATAAACAGTAAAAACAAATCACAGCAACATTTACAGCAGCAACTTTAGTTATACCAATAAAATTAATTATACCAGCAGCAGCAACAGTTGCAGTTATAACAGAAAGAGCAATATACAGCAGCAGCAACAATATTCGTGGGCGCAGCAGCAGCAACAGCTATAGGCACAGCTGCAGCCAGAGCGATAACAGCAGCAACATTAGCTGCTTCAACAGCAACAACAACAACAGGCACGACAGCAACATTAGTCGCTGCAGCAGCAGCATTAACCACAGTCACAAGTTCAGGTTCAAAAACTGAGCTCAGCTCACTTGTGGGCGCACTTAAGCAGCTTGAAACGTGCAACAGCAACAACATCAGCAGCAGCCACAGCAGCAGCATATGAAAACGAGTTATGCTGCAGCTAAAAAGCTTTTAGCGAAATTTTCCCAGCCGTTGAAAAGTGAAAGAGCTGTGCAAATGCCACACAGACATGCACAAAGCAGAGGCTGTCACACACACACACACATACAAGTACTCAAACAAACACACACATACACATACTCTAAGCACTCGCAATGTGTGGCAGCCACAGATGTTGCTGCTGTTGGTGCTGCTGCTGTTGCTGCTGAGTGTAAGCAGCAGCTCCCCGTTGTCTGTTTATTTGTGCAACAATTTGTGGTCGTTGTGTTGCTGATGCTGCTGCGGCTGCTGTTGTTGTTGTTGTTGCTGCTGCTGTTGTTGCTGCTGTTGTTGCTGCTGTTGTTGCTGCTGCACTTGTGGCAAGTGAAATGTATGCCCCGTTCAATGTGTTGAAAGCTAAATGCTTGCGCTTGCAACTGCAACAGCAACAGATACAAATACTGCCACTACAGCTGCACGTAGACACAGACATGCAACTGCAACAGCAGCAACAGCAACAGCAGCAACAACAATAGCAGCAACAGCAATAGCAGCAACAACATTTGCCACAACTAGCTGCAACGTGTGTTTTGTTTGTCTTGTTGCTGCTCTCTGTTGTATGTTGCTGTTGTTGTTGCTGCTGCTGTTGTTGCAACGGGGCCGTTCATTGACATCTTGGCTGCGGTCAGAGTCTAATGAAATTGTCAGGCGCAACAGTAGTAAAAAACAACAACATGCCACATGCAACGGCTACTGCCGCAACAACAGCAGCAGCAACAGCAGCAACAACAACCACAACAACAACAACTGCTGCTGCTGTCAGTAGGGCATTGTCGGTCGATTGGGCGATCGGTCAGACTGATCGCTTGCAGACTGTGTGCCACTGAGTGCCACTGCCACTGCAACTCATGCCCCAAGCCGCATGCCGCATGTTAATTAACTCGCTTATTACGCGTTTAACACAACATAAAAAAATGATGCAAGTGATATGGTTAGCCTTACCCCTACCCCCAGCTCCCACAGCCACTGCGTCTGTCTGTTTTCAATCTAAATTACAGCTCCACTCCCGCTCTCCCAATCCCCCATAGATCTCTTGAGCTGCTGAGAAAGTGCGTGCGCATAATTAAATAGTTTATTTATTGCTGTCATATCGCTTTGACTTTTGCTTTTTTTCCACTTTCCATTGTTTGCTTTGCTCTCTTTTGCTTGATACTCTCTATCTATCTACCCCCTCCCCGGTTTCAGATGTTTCACTCTCTTTATCTCTTTCAATTGCAGTCTTCCTACGGTTTCTCACTCTAATCCTATCTCTCTCACCCTTTCACTCTCTCCTTTTTTCTCTCTTTCTCCGCTTTGTCCATGCCCCCTTTTTTCTCTCTCTCTCTCTCTCTCTCTTTGTCCTTACTCTCTGTCTCTTCCAGGGTCGATCTTTCTCTCTCTCCCTCTCTCTTTCTCTATCTCTCTCTCTCTTCCTCTCTGTGTTTGTCACTCTTATGCCAGTTGTCTTGGCGTCTCAGTGCATGCAATGCATGCAAAGATACAAACTTATAGATACAACAGCCACAGAGACCGAAAACCAAGTCAGACTCAGACTGAGGCCCAGGCCGAGACCCAGACTCATAGCCAGACCATGCCAGGCCAGGCCTGCAGCAGCAGCAGCAGCACCAGAGTCAAGTAGTCGAGCAGTGGAGCAGTTAAACTATAAAGTTGTTATGCTAATTTTAGTGTTGGTGGCACAACGAATAAACGAATGAATATATGCGAATAAGTCGACGTCAGAAAAAGAGAGAGAGAGAGAGAAACAGAACGAGACATGGCTTTTAGAAATGAGGAAATTGTGGAGCACCAAATCCAAAAAAAAAAAAAGAAACAACAACAAGAAAACAAAACAAAGGCTAAGACTGAGACTGAAGCTGATGCTAAGGCGAATGGACAAAGCAACAAACAGAAAATCACCAACAAAGAGATCTCTGAAAATTACCACAATTTGTACTTGTACATAAGTAATGTGGGAATTGAGCGCCAGTGCCATCTACCCAAATCAACCACACGTCCCCCACCACACAAAAAAAACAAAAAAAAAAAAAAAAAAAACCACGGTCCATTTATTTCGCCCAAAATTCCAGCACACACCAAAAACAAAACAAAAAAAAAAAAAAGCAACAAACAC
>JBANCZ010004041.1:0-11110 GCA_037040025.1 Sphaerogastrella javana | reverse complement strand
TTTCTCTATAGACAAACCCTAATAATAAATACATGCAACTGATTGTCTCCGCTGTCTGTACTCGCGTCCATTTGTTTCACCGTGTCCAGGGCCCATCAATACTTGTCTACGGCGTTAATGCACAAATCCTTTTGCCACCCTGTATACCCCTGTATACCACATACCCTGTATCTCATACCCTGTATCAACGTGTACCGCATCGGACTTCATTTATTTTCTGTTTAACAGCATTTAGGGATTTCCATGCATTGTATTTCCAATTGCTCGATTCCAGTTTTGCACACCCCAATGAGTGTCACACAAACACACTCATAAATATACTCACACACATTCACACGCATACACAGAAATTGTGAGTGTTGAGCGCAGGCAGCGCGTAGATGATTAACAATTTATTGTGCGACAGGCAATGTTAATGCCCTACCGCCCCTAGTTGGGCATTATGATTCTGCAAGGGCGTTTGTATGCATAGCTAAATCGCATAGTTATGCTTCGGGGCTTATAATAATCATGTTAATTTAATGCTATAGACATCAATAAATGCAATATGGATAGCTTAATAACGATGCAATAGAAACGATTTTTTTTTTTAACCTTTAAATATTTGATTAGATGTTTATTCATATTGTTAGTTATATTTAATGAAATATCGTAATAATTTTATAAAATTCTTTTAAATTTAACACACATTTTCTTTTGTTTTGATCGAAATGTTGTGATTGAAAAGGAATTAGTTTAAACATTTGATTAAACATATGTTCATTGAATAGATCTGGCAAATGAAGCATCATAGTAATGTTAGGAAATTCTTCTGTGTTTTGATCAAATTGGTTTAAAAGAAAAAGGAATTTTATAAACGTTTATTTGTAAATGAAGCATCAACGTAAAGATGTGGAAATTCTCGTGAATTTAACTTAAATTAATGCATATAATTATAGTCGAAATGGAAATTTTTAAATAGTTTATTTGTATTTGAACAGTAGAAGTACAAATATGTTTAGTTTTGAATTTTTATTATAAATACATACAATGTTAAATAGGTCAATTACTTGCTTTTTAATACTATATACTAGACTGCAAATCTTCTATTTCATTATTTCCATTATTTTCTTTATAGTGTATTAAAGCGTCGTTGTAGTTTGGTGACCTTTTTTTCTTGTGTTTCTGATATTGCCGCCGTCGAATGCCGACTAATCCCTTTCAAGTGCGCTGTCAAAGCGCAAAGTCCTTTTGCTAGTCCGTTCGTATAATATAATATCATTGCCTTGGCCTTTAATGATTTGTCTATGGATTAATTTGGCCAAAAGGAAAAAACTTTTTTTTTATTTTGCAGATACCTTATTTATTTGGTCCTTTAGCTAACTGACCACACACACACACACACATACACACGCACATAAAACTTTTACGATTGAGCCTAAAAAAATATTTTATAATTTGTTGGATGCTTTTGTTGTGGACTTAATGTGGGTTTTCTGTGTTTTGTTGTTGTTGTAGCTGTTGCTGTTGTTGTTGTTGGTAAAACATTTTTTGTACAGCTCAACAAATCAGAACTAAAAAAGTCAATTTATAGCACAAGCCAAGGCCCAAGTCCATGCCCAGACCCAGATCCAGAACCAAGCCAAAGCCAAAGCCAATGCCAATACCAAAGTCAAAGCCAAAGAGCGTAGGGCCGCAATGCCGCATCAAGTTGCCAATAAATCCGTAACGAATCCTTTGTCGAAGCGGCAACAGCATAAGGAGAAGGGGATTTGGCAGATGGTGGGCGAGGAAGGGGAGTGAGAGAGGTGGAATGGCAACACGAAAGGATCTACGCTTCAGTGCATTTCTGATGGACGTATCCGAGCGTAGCATATTGATGGCAACTTTTGCGCATTTTACGGATATTGCACAATTCCTTGCCACTGCCCCTTTGCCACACTGCCCTTCCTCCCCTCCTTCTTCGAGTTTGAAGGCAAGCGTTGACTTTTAATGCAGAAAGAGACAACACAACGCTGTGTGAGCGAGAGAGAGAGATGAAAGTGAAGTAATATAAAATAAGTAAAAATGATTAATTACTTGCATAGAAATTGAGAGAAAGCGACACAGAGAGAGATAGAGAGAGAGAGAGAGAGGGGAAGAGAGGGATTTTGAAGAGAGTGATATTGAGATTGAAGGATAGAGAGAGTGGGATATACTGTAGGTAAATGAGGGAGGGCATTTGAGGTGTTCTCCATTTGCCCCTCTGCAAATTTTTTGGGGCTGCTTTGATTGTCGAGCAGAGGCAAAACACTTTTAATTGGCTTTTGAGGCATCGACAAAAGTTGCCAACGTCCCAACAAGGGCTAATAAAGATTAATTGTTTTTTAAAAGCAAAAATGTTCGCAATGCCAGCAACTGTAAAAAATGATGAAAAGAAAGAGAAAGACCAAGAGAGAGAGAGAGAAAGAGAGAGTAAAAAAAAGCCAGCTAACTGTAGACATTGCAGGATATGACCAGGGCCAGTTTATCTATGTCAGCGCACCACAGCACGCACTCAATTGGAAGATTAAATGCAAGGCACTCGCTCCACGCTGCTCGCTTGTTGTCCAAACGGACAGACAGACAGATGGACATATAGACAGACGTACAGTGGTGCAGACGTACAGTGGAACAGCCGTACAGTGGGACAGACTTCAGTTGGGCCGCCATCGTTGTGGCATGACGACACTTTAATTTTATGTTTTTACCATAGCCAGACAATGTGTTATTGTAAACGGCAAAGATGTGTGTGTGTGTGTGTGTGTGTGTGTGTGTGAGGTTTTATATGTGTGTGTCCTTGGTGCCACAACCCACATAGCCATACGCAAAAGCTACATGTAGAGTAGGCAAAGAGACAGAGAAGAATGGGAAGAGAGAGCTCTACATATAACATACAGTATGTGGGGATAGATGGAGGCTACCGTTGCCCTCGACCATGTCAGAGTCAGAGCCAGAGCCAGAACCAGAGTCAGAGCCATCGTAAGGGGGAAAAGGAGAGGGAGAGGGATGGTGAGTGAGAGAGGGGAAGAGAGAGCCGCATTGCGATTCAAATGCGCCGCTCATCCATTTTTGCGTATGAATTGCAAAACGCCGCACATATTTCACGTTATTGTTTGCCTGCTTGAAACTGGAACTGGAACTGCTGCTACAGCTGCCCTGGGAAGGAAAAGGGGCATGGGTTTGTAGCAGGAACAGGACAAGGGGCAAAGGGTATACGATGCCTTTTGGTTGTGGCATAGAAGGTAACGAACGAAGGCAGCCTTTACCCTCGCAGGTTTTTGCCTCTGCCTGTGGCTATAAGTTGCTGTATGTTTGTCAGTATGAGTGTGTGAGTGTATTTGAGTGTTTGTGAGTGTATGTGAGTGTTTGTGTGTGTGTGTGCAATACCAAAGTCGTGCCACACATTTGATATATGTTTCGGTGTCGAGCATGAGTTAACTGTGTCACAGGCATCGTAAATTTTCGCTATGTTGCAGCAGCAACATTCACTTGTAGTTTGAGTGAGTGCATTGAAATTGCTAGAAATAATCGTTAAATGATGAAGTCTTTGCCCAGGACACACTCGCATACACTCAAATACACTCACACTCACACAATCGCACTCACACACTTGCATTTAAATGAAGTACAAATAATGAATTACGAGCTTGTATTTTGGGCACATTTTTGGGTGGCTGCCTTAAATCAAAATTTAAAATACACTCATATCATTTAAGTGGGTGCGAGTGAGTGTCAGTGCGAGTGCGAGTGTGAGTGAGTGAGTGTTTCTATATGTTTGTGCGTGCAGTGTAGAGCTGTGTCTTCATTAGCATGAGGGGCACGTGTTGATTAATGTTTACATAAGTGCAAGAGAATTTAACAAATTTTGAAATGGGTTCAAGCCCAAAAAGGCAGCAATGAGATATGATGAGAGCGAGGGGGGAAATGAAGATGAAGGGAGGGAAAGATTTATTGAAAAATAGAAGAGAAACACATAGATACAGAGCTGTAGATGCAGACAGAGTATAGATAGAGCTACGAAAGAAGATTGAGCTATAGATAGAGATAGAGGTTCATATAGATATGAAGCTATAGATGGAGCTATAAATATATAGAGCTATAGAGAGAGCTAGATATAGAAATAGAATTACGTGTAGAAAGAGAAAGAAAGAGACTGAGTGAGAAGATCTATAGCTATAGATAAAGATGAAGATGAAGATATAGATACGGATGAATCTACAGATAGAGGTAGATCTATTGTATATATGGAGATAGAGCTACAGATCGAAACAAAGCTATATATACAGATTAAGCTACAGACACAGGTAGATATATAAATAGAGAGGAAGATCTATAGAAAGAGTTAGATGGAAATAAAATTATCTATAGAGGCGAAACTATAGATTTAGGTAGAGCTATGGAAAGAACTAAAACTATAGATCGAATTGAAGCAATAGATAGTTATGAAACTATATATAGAGGTAGAGCTAAAGATAGAAGTAGAGCTACAGAATGTGTTAGAGCTATATTTAAAGAAAGAAAGAGATAGACCTTAAGAAAGAGCTAGAGCTATAGATAGAGATGAAGCTATAGATAGAGCTAAAGCTATAGATAGAGATATAGATAGAGATGAAGCTATAGATAGAGCTAAAGCTATAGATAGATATATAGATGTAATTACATACATATATGTATATAGACATGGTAATGAAGTTAGACAAAACACAGATAGGCAGACTGACAAAAAGACAGACGGACAATGAGGCACACGAGTAGGCAGACAGAGAGACAGATAGACAGAGACAGTGAGACAGAGAAGAAGGCAGGGAGTGAGGCAGAGAGTGAGGCATGCAACATATTTAGGGCTAATTAGCTGCAGCAATTGCACTTTGAAGTGCCTGCCAACTGTGCGACTGTCAAACTAGAATACACAAGTATGTGTTCATTTGTGTGTGTGTGTGTGTGTGTATGGGTATGCATGTGTGTGTGTGTGTGTGTGAGAGTTTATTTGAGTAGCTGACTGTCATGAAAAATGATACACAAAACTCAATGGAGGCTCAGGCAAAACCCAGAAACATAGTCAGAAGGAGATAGACAGAAAGAGAAAAAGAAAGAGAGAGAAAGAGGGAGAGAGTGCGATTGAAAGAGAGAGAAATATAGAGATAGAGAGACAGAGGTATAGGTAGGTATATGTGCCGTGAGTGAGGGCAGCTGCCCTGTCAGCCTTTTGGCTTTGGGCCCTTTTGTTTTATGCCGCCGCTGGCCTTTGTTATGTCGTTTGTCTGCCAGCTAAGTCCAGAGAGGGGAAGAGTGCACACACACACACACACACACACACACACACACACTCACACACACACACACACATAGGAACACATACAAATATATATGTATATATGTACATATGAAGAGTATAATTTCGTTTAATATTGTGCATTTTATTTGTGTAATTGTTGTCGTCGTTGTCGTTGTCCTTATCCATGTTCTTTGTATTCTCCTTCGTATCTTGTTTTTTTTGTAGTCGGTTTCACTTTCCTTTTCCTGTTGCGCTCTTTCAATGATTCATTTCAACAGAAAATTCATTGTGCCGCCGCGTGGGGAGGATCAGTTTACAGCGCCGGATCGGGACGGTCCTCGTGTGGGTATCAACACATTTGGAATGGCCATTAGCTGGTCCTGCAGGGGCATCCCAAACTCCACTACACACCACTACACATCACTACACTCCACTACACACCACTCCACTCCATTCCACTCGATTCAACTATATGTCTCCTTGTGATGATCAACGCCGATCGCGCTGTCATATTGTTGTAGCATTGAGCAGCGCCACATTTTGACATGACATTCTCAAGTTTTCTTGTTTACTACTCAACTCTATATATATTTATATATATCTATATGTAAATATATTTTTAATTTTTTATCTGATCGTACGTCGTTTGCAGTCACTTGGAAAATTTTTAATGCGCCGTGTGTACAATGATGGTACGTAATTTTCATTAATGGCCTTCTTTTCTTGAACACATTTTATAGATCGGCAACAAATTCTAGACGACAAGAATGTCGCCTGGCGACAGCCTAATCAGAATGATGAAATTTCAATTTTTTCTCAAATTTTGTTTTTGGTATTTTTTGAAAGGTATTTTTTTGTTTCTTGTTTTCTTTGGTATGTTGCCTAATGTGTTGTTTCTTTTTATTTTGAGTGAAATTTGAGCTACTCTTGCTTTGATGGTTTTTGGAGTAATGGGATTGGCATTGATTGGTATATTTTGTGCATGTTTGTTGTCTAAACACTGACAGCCAGAACTGTCTATATACAAAGAAATGTTGCAACACATGAATGTTAGATCAAATTTACACCAATTGGAATGAATGAGCGAATGAGATTATAACCAAATGTATGCATGTAGATCATGCGGAAGATCGCACAGCATGATCTTGATATATATCTATGCATGTATAGAGGCTATAACTAACAAAATCGCTGAACTGATCTGGTGTATCTAAGCTGGGCTTAGGAGCCAAGGCCAAAACACCATTGTGCTGTTTGTGAGTGGGCAAACATATTGGATGTGTTTGTGCCCCCCCGCTGTAGCCTGGGGCAGTCTCCTGTGGTGCGTCGGTCGATCTCAGATCGCAACGCACCACAAAGTCATTAATCAAGGCCCACTTAAAGTTAAACGCTTACGAATTGTATCGCCTCGCACGATTTTCAGCGATAACGATTTCTTCAAGTCTTTGTTTGGTATTTATGTTGTTTTGTCTTTTATTATTAATACACAATGCCGATTGCCGATTGACATTGGTCGATTGCCGATTGTCGATTAGTTTTTACCGTTCCCATAAATTTCAATATACGCATGCGCCTGTGACACAAAACTTCCGATGAAATCTTAATAAGAGGCAAAGAGAGAAAGCGAAATGTCTGATCTCCCCATCATCTACTCGACCAACTTCGGGGCCCTATTAATCCCCTCATTCGACCATTCTCCCCGAACACACACGCAAAATGGAATGTAAATTTTGTAGCTTCTCTGGAATTGATTTATATCTGCAGCATTCGACGGCGGCGGCAACTCCATGTACTTCACTCTACTTTATTATTCATTGGAAATACAAGTCAAGGATGATGATGATGTTGATGCTGTTGATGATGATGATGATGCTGTTGATGATGATGATGATGCGCCGTTGTCTGGCATTGATGTAGGCGAAAGCGAGAGAGCTTCAAGTGAAATTAAACAGAAGAGAACGCATAAAACTGTAGCAAAAATTCAAAGCTTTGAATTTCAATTAATTGGACCGATGACTCCCAGTGCCAGACCCACTCTCCTCTATGGCATAGGGCGTTCAGCGAAATGTCGGCAAGTTTCGATTAAGTGTGGGCATTTTCGTTTTATGGGTTAATTGCCATTGTTCGGCAATCAGTGTTACGCCAAAAAAAAAAAAAAAAAATGATGCTGTAAAAATCTTTTATTTGACTGTCGCCCTGTCGAAAGACCCACGACTGACTCTGATTTATGTGCAGCGGTAAAAGCCGAAAAAGGACAAAAAAACAAGAATCAAACGAACAACCAATGCAAAGACCCAATGAAACCCAATATGACACAATGACAAAATGCTAAATTGATCAATGAAAACTTGTCGTCTGACTCACTTATGCATGCCGCATATTCTATAGAGAGCCCCTCTTTCCTCTCATATCATTTAAGGCGGCAAAAGTATCAATTATTGTTGCCGATAAGATAAACTTGACGACTTGGGCTTAATTTGATTAAATTGAAGCTGTACGCCAATTAAAAAGAGTTACTAAAACATGCAGAAGCTCAGATGATAAAGAAGCCTCACAAATCAATAATTTTAACAGAATGAAGAGATTTAAGATATCATATATACTCTATATAGTGTGGATCTTCATATAATTTATTTTAGTATAGTTACTTTAACTATGGTTAAATTATGTATTATGGACATACATGAACTTTTAATTAGGCTTTATCCAAATGAATATATTTATATATTTCGATATATTTATTCATAAAGACTTCAGAGTATTATACTCTTCAATTATATACCACTTGCGGCTAATGGAAAACCAAATTAATATTTATGTATAAATTCATAGCATAAGGCTAATTAATGAATGCTTCATCAGCTAAAGGGAGACCGAAAGACAAACCAAAAAATTTGAGATTTTTGGGTGGACTTTTTTTATTGAAATATCTACATAAAAAACTTACTTGTTTTATAATTCTAATTGAAACCTTGAAAGTATTTTACGAAAAAGAGGGAAAAACATCGAGTGAGATTGGGAGAGAGGTAAAGAGAGAGAGAGAGAGAGAGAAATCGAGGCTTATAAATGTAAATATGCAAATTGATGTGCGTAATACCAAAGAATTTAATAAATGACCCCAACAATGCCCACAAGTTAATGGACCACAAATATTTTTGAAATACTAAAAAATCGACAATGTTCCTAATGCTTTTTTGACACTAATGACAACACACACACAAACTCACACTTACATCGATACTGCTGTAATGCAATTATTTCATTACGCACTTTAAATGATTTTATGCATATTGTGAATGTGTGCATGATTGTATATATAGGGTATTCAACCCATATATGAAGGTATTTTATTATATACAAACATCGCGGGCATTGCAGGCATTATCAGCGAGCAAACGGCGTAATAATAGTAGTTCAACTCGTAATAATAATAATAACAATAAAATTGTGAAAATAGCCGGCAGAGAGAGATAGTGCAGTAAATTGTATAGCACAGTAGTCCATCCGTCCGTCCGTCCGTCTCTACGTCTGTCTCGCGTCTGTACAGAAATTATAGCTGCATTTAAGTAATTGTTGCAACTGATGACAACGTTGCCATGAAGTGTACATACATACATCCATACATACATACGTACATACATACATCCATACATACATACGTACATACATACATGTGTACATACAGCTGCATATCCATCTTCATTGCCAACGCCATAGCCATCGCCATAGTCATCATCACTACCATCATCTTCATCATCATCATCTTCATCATCATCATCTTCATCATCATCATCTTCATCATCATCATCATCATCATCATCATTTACTGCATGGCCATCATCATAGCCATATCCATAGCCATAGCCATCATCATTGCCATGTGCATCGCCAACGCCAACATCAGCTCCTGCTTCTCCTGCTCCTTCTGCTCCTCCTTCTGCTCCTGCTCTAGCTACAGCTGCAGCTCTCTGGACTCCAAAGCATTGGCAGTGCCAAGTGCCTGTCAGTTGCATTGACAATGAAGCGTTAAAATACGCAAAAAATTGCATGCATCCCAGTTGCACTGTTGCCCCTTTGCCTCGTTGCCTCGTTGCCTCGTTGCTTCGTTTGCCTCGTTGCCCCTTTGCCTCGTTGCTGTGGCATGCAATGAGCAGCAAGAGAGGAGCATGCGGAGCTGCACAGGGAATTGATCAACTACAGCGGCGACAAATTGGAGTAGCTACAAAAAAAAAAGAGGAAGGAAAAAGGGAAAATACAAGCAGCAGCAGCAGCAGACGGTCATAAAACATGCAGCCCCTGCCAATAATAAAATTTTATTAAACGCCATAAAAATATTTATGAAATTGACGCAAAGCATCGGTGTTTATTTGCCTGTTGTACGCATTTTAAAATAACGCGAAAATTATACCAAAAAATATCTTCACACTGATCTGATAATGCGGGCAAAAGCGCCGTTTGCACAGTGGGCACACTACGACTATTAAATGTAGTTGAAAAACTTATTTTATGAGAACTGTTTATGGACACATTAAAATGAAGATTTCAAAAGGAAAACAGAGATAGTAAAGGCTTTTAATGACTTGCTTTAGTTATTAATGTTTTTAATAAATTATTGTCATATTTTATTATGGAAATGCGAAGAGTTATTTGTTGATTGAACATATGTTTACTAAAAAAAACTTTTTATACAACTATTCAAGTATGATAGCTATAAAAAGCTATTAAGTCGCTATTGATTTGCTGAATTTTAAACGAATTATTGAGGTGGCAATGCATCGATTAAATTTAGTTAAAATCTTATATCATGCACATCCAAAATATTGAAAGTCAAGGCTTTCAATAAGTTGCTTTTGTTATTAATATTTTTACAAATTTAAAATAATTATCGGCATAGTTTATTATAAAAATGCAACGAGTAGTTTATTAATTGAGATTGTGTCAACTTCAATACATTTTTCATTTAATTACAAGCTATAAACATTTTTTTTACAACTACACAAATATGATAGACAAAAAAACTATTAATTAGCCATTGATTTGCTACATTTTTCATAATTTTTTGTAAAATGCGGCAGATTTTTTATGGTGGAAACTGTAAAAAGAGCCTAAAATATACAAGATATTAATATAAAAGATTTCAGATATGAAATACACAAAGAGTGAGGTCTTTCCAGGATCTATTAAAATTTAACAAAATTATTTATATATTTTATTAAATAATTTTATTATATTATTTCATTATTTTTTTTTTTATAATTTTGGATTATGATTATTTTTATAATTTATTTTATTATTATTGATAGACTGTGCATAGTTCCGGTACTTTTTTGACTGTATGTATTTCAACTACAAAACACTTTTCACACAATTACACAACTGAGCTATAAAAAGCTAATAAATAGCCAAAATTTTAAATGGCACATTCCAAAAATCTGCATTCAAATGTTGTAGTACTATAGCCCTGTCATAGCTGTCTTTTGTGCGAACTCTGTTGTAGCTGTAGTTGAACAAAAGTCGAAAGCTTTTCATTAGCGTTTTCAATTTTCAATTTTCTATTGAATTGGAAAGAATGAAAGAAAAAGCAGTTGCAAAGCCTAACCCACACACTCACACACACTCACACACATTCACACACATTCACACACATTCACATACACTCACATACACTCACACTTACTCACACATACATTGGCATTGATAAGCAATCCAACAATTTGGCTATGCCCACTTTTGGCTGTGATTGGATTGTAAACGCTGCGGCACGCTTCGTTGCATGCCACCATAAAGGTAGCATCGATATCGACAATGTGGGTAAAGTAAAACACGCGTCGTTGC